>NW_010585084.1:123653-134332 GCF_000705375.1 Tinamus guttatus | reverse complement strand
CGCTCTTTGGCCTTTTGGAAACTCCTCCTGTCACAGGAAGGTTTAAAGGCTCTAAGACCCTCTTTTGCTACTGTTTGTCATGGGACACAGAGGATTTTTTTTCCTTCCTCTCTGTCAGAGAGCTCTCTTTTTGTGATAGGGCACCCAGGCCCTTGGCTGTTTAATTTTGTCTTGGCTTTGAAGACCGATGTCACAGGCTTGGAGGTAGGAGATGTTCCTAGGAAGATCTGGGGCTCGACAGCTTTGGTCCATGCTCTTAGACTAGGAACCCGAAGTGCTTGGAAGCCTTTGTGTCTCTCATAGATCCGAGCAGTCAAACGAATCAAGAAAATAGCACTTTTTTTTTTCTTGTTCAATAGTCACTTTTGATTCTATATAATATTGGCTGATAAAGGGTATGTTTCAGCTCCAGGTTTTGATTTCTTTTGGGGCAATTTTAAGAAAAAAGAACCTGTGAAAATAATACTAATAAAATTTTGAGAAAATGAGACATTGTGAACACAGTAGTACTATGTATTTGTATGTATGCATATGTATTAATAAGTGTAATAAGTGTGTATATTTAAATAAACTTTTCTAAATACACTTGTGTGCTGTGGTTGTGAAGAGGTTTTTGTGTTGTATATTAATATATTAGTGCAAAAGTCTGCATTTTAAAAATCTAGCTTGTCTTTAAAGGGAAACTAATTTGCATAATACTTTTGCATTCCAATAAATCTTTTGTTTGCACTGCTCGTTCCTTGATGCCACTCAGAAAAATGTTACCTGGATTACTTTGATTTTTATTTTTTGATGGAAAATGTTGTCTTAAGTGCCTTTATGTTAACCTCATAATTTCTGATTTGCTCTGGCAAAAGCAGTCTAAGATCATGTAATTTATGATAAATACATGCATAACCTTCCTGTATATGAACATGGAAGGAATTTTTTTAAACTTTTTTTTAACAATTTTTTGCTTTTTTTTTGAATGAAGTTATGAATTTCAGAAACTTTGCTATTACAGGTAGCACCAATTGCAAATGCAGATGAGTCTGCAGAATCGGAGGGGATGATTGATTCTCAGAAACGTAGGGAAATACTTTCAAGAAGGCCTTCATACAGGTAAGGATTTCTTGGTTTTGAGGGTTTTGTTGTTTTTTTAAAGGTAGCTTACACATTATGACAAAACATAGACACTAGTTTTCTCATATAAATTTAAAATTCTGTGTACATTCTCTTTTAGGAAAATTTTGAATGAGCTATCTTCAGATGCTCCATTCTCAGAAACGTAGGGAAATACTTTCAAGAAGGCCTTCATACAGGTAAGGATTTCTTGGTTTTGAGGGTTTTGTTGTTTTTTTAAAGGTAGCTTACACATTATGACAAAACATAGACACTAGTTTTCTCATATAAATTTAAAATTCTGTGTACATTCTCTTTTAGGAAAATTTTGAATGAGCTATCTTCAGATGCTCCTGCAGTCCCGAAAATTGAAGAAGAAAAGTCCGAAGAGGAAGGAGCCCCCTCTGGCATTCTTTTTTTTTAACCAGCCTCTATCAGACTAGCACAGGGCAATACAGTATGTGTGCAAACATCCTGTGTAGTGCTGCAGTACATATATAGGAACAGTCTCTTTTCCAAAACAAACTTCATAGTGAAGTAGAGGTGTTTGATGAAGAAAGAGAGCTCTGCATTTCTAAATAATTTTGCTTTTTTATATATATTTAATTTCTGCTAACCTGGGCATGGCAGACTTTTAGTCTATTTTTTTGGTAATATTTGGTAATATTGATTGGTAGTTTTTTAGTCTCCATTGATACAGCATTATCTTTACACAGATAAATTATAAATGTTATAAATTACTGCAGTTCCACATTACTGTAATTATTGGTGTCACAAATTGGCAGTTAGTGAGCTTTTTTTAAAGTATAAGGTTGGAGTTGTCTTTTTTGTTGTTTGCTTTTTCACTTTGAATTTGTTTTTTTTTTTAAATGCCCCATCTCTTTTCCTCTCCAGTGTCCAAGTAAGGGTAGAGTATGAATCTTTTTCTACTTTGAGTTTTCCTTCTGCAATGGACCATTTCTCTCTCCCTCTTCTTTTTTTCAAATCTTAACATTGTGTTAACTGTGGAATTAACTCTAATTGTGGTCTTAAACTTTTTTTCTTACAAACACTACTTAAAAGTTAGATTCACAGTTCTGTAGACTTTTGAGAAAGCATTGAAAAGCCATCATTCCTGGTATTTTTGTTGGGCTGTCATCTACGGGCTTATCATTGAAGGGATTAATTTCCAGTATCTTTTTTTCCAGGTTTGTAGTGAATAAAACCTCGGTTTTAGTGTTATTTTTCATGTCTCCATGAGCAGACATACTGAAAAGTAGATATTCTTTCTATAATATAATGACAGGAAAGTTGTAACAGCATTGTGTTCTGAAACACTTTTGGGAATACAGGAAGTCTGCTAACTAACAATGGAGTATAAAGAGGATGGAATGGCTCTCTACAAGTTATATTGTAGTCACTATTAGAGTTCTTCAGAGTTATTTTTAGTTTGTCCAACCAGAGGCCAATTATCAGCTTTGAGAAAGCAGACTTTGCATATAGCATTACCCACCCTCCTGCATAAAACCAGTTGTTCCTGGGATTCCTAACCTGCTTTTCTTAGAGTTTCAGTGATCTGTGGACAGAAATAAATGTCTATGTCATGATGTCAAGTATCTCAAGCGCTCTTTTCCCCTGGCTGCTTCATGGTTTTCCAGTCCAGAATCTCACAGATACCCTTGACCAAACTCAATTCTCTTATTGAAATTTTTAAGGATTTTTTTTGATTGACTTGGGTTTCTTTTCAGAAAAAAAAAAAAAAAAAGCAATTTCAGGCTTAAAATGAAAGCTCTGTATTATCTGTGCTGTGTTCTTGTGATTCCTCAAACACCTTTAAGGAGACTATTCTCATCCAAAGATATTTTCATTTGAAAATAAGTATAAATTCTAGTATTGAGAAAGCATATCAAAGAACAATGAAATCATCATTTTTTTCTTTTCTTCAAACAGATACTTGTTTTCAAAAAATCAAACAGCAGAGAGCACCCCAACAATATGCTTGAAAAATGTAATTAAATCTAATTTATCTTAATTTCAACTTGGCTTTAGCATGAGCCAAGTGTAGAAGAGTTCTGTTTTATGCTGCTCTTTCTTTGAATAAATTGGATTCATAGGCTAAAACATGTGCTGTGAGTTTAGGACAATTTAATCTATAAATACTAATTTGATAAATTCTCTTCAGTATGCAGTAATTAGGCACTGCTTCAAGGTGCAATGTCAGCCTTCATAGGCCCTGCTGATTCTGGCTTACACGCTTTGTTTCCAGAGCTTTGTCTTCCTGGAAATGACTTTATTACCCAATTTATTATCTCATTAATATGCTATTTTTTAGCTCACCTGCCTAAGTTAAAATGTCATACACTCTTTGCTGCAATTATTTCTTTGCTACCTCCATTTATGGTTAGGAAAAATTCCATCAAAATGTTTCTTAGGGGGCTGTTTCTACCCGCGAAGTTCCTGCTTGCCACAGAAGTTAGCTGTGAGGTTGGAGTGAGGCCGCAGCCGGGGTGGGCATCTACTGCTGAGAATCAGTAAAGGGGCTTATTGGGAACCCTCCCCGAGAACCCGGCTCCAGACTTATCGTCCTCAGGACTTCTGAGCAGCCTCATTCCAAGAAAACAGGACCTGCTGTCAGGGAGCACTGTCCAGGATGCAGCATCTCGTGGGCTGAGATCCGTGTGGATGCGGTGCAGCCGGCGCTGCCCGGGCCTTGTCTGCGTCCTGTGAAGAGCTCTGCACCTCGGTTCATCACGGCCGCGTCCGACTGCCTCTGCTCCTGGCCAGCGTCCCGTGCGTGGGCTCTCTTGCGAGGCAGCCTGCAAAGCAGCCTCAGCATAAAGCCCTTACAGGTGCCCGTGGCCACAGAGAGTTTGTCACTGTAGCAGTGTCACTGCAGCAGTAGCACATCCATGGTTTAAAACGGGGGTCACGTCCTCCTTAGCTTGTAACTGCTTGTTTTCTCTCCTATATTATGCAGGACGGGCCATATGGAAATAAATTGGTGTTTGAAAAGATCATCTTGACCTCCCAGCCTCTGAAAGGCTGGGATAACTAGGGGAGAACTTGATAAGTAAACGTAACCTGACAAAAGACATTTTGTTTTCCTATTAGCCGCAATTTTTGCTATTACTCGCTTACATTTCTTTTTGCCTGCCAAGAGGGCCTGTTGCCATGGCTCTCCTGAATGTCTTTTTCCTCGGAGCTTCTTGGTTTTGGCTTTTGGGACCTGACAGACTGACGGACGTGACCAGCTAGATGAAAAGTTTTTTCCAGTTACTTTCACTAACCTTTCTATATGTTCACCTTTCTGTAACAGGAGTTGATAGTTTGTCATAAAGCAAGTCTTACAAGCTGTGTAAGCTGAGCTGACTGCAGAACGGCTCTGCCTGTAGCTTTGCCATGCTGGTTGTTGAGCACAGAAAAATCAGTTTGCCTCCTCCGTGGGGATGCTCTGAACACGCGAGGGTTGTTTGTGCTGCTGACACATGTGAATCATCCCCTGCCTTTTTTTTTTTGCCTGCTTGTGCATATCATGGTGTCCTTTCTGAAACAGTGCACAGGAAATTAATACTTGCTTTAAATAATCAGCATCTTTGCCATCTGTTTGGGTTGGGTTGCTTGCTGTCTTAGGGCAGGTTTTTAAAAGCTGGAGAATTAAGAAATTCTTTTGGGAAAGGTCAGTTTTAGGTGTTTTTCCCTGTTTTGGAAGGGAACAAAAGATCTGAACTGCTTTTCTCCATTAGAGCTGTTGATCATGCTCGGAGAATGACATTAATAGTATCACTAGTCTTTGGTCCTAGCTAGAAGATGAAATCTGCCTGTGTGATGGGTAATTCAGGGATTTTCAGGAGAAATCCTGTGCTCTTCACAGGAGTCACAGTTTCAAGTGGGGCTGAATTACATCAAACCTCTGCACAGTGGCTGAGATTGAGAGAGTGGAGGGGTGGGGAGGTGGTGCTGGCGCGACAGGAGTCGTTCTCGTGCAGCAGGGAGCTGCAGGAGCTGGTTTGTTGCCCTCCAGGCGCGCAGGGTCCCCGCCCTGCCGTCTGTTGCTGCGGCGGCTGCTGCTGCTGCGACGCGCCTGCCCATCCGGGCGCCCCGTGCAGCTCGGGACCTGCTGCGATTCCCTGCTGGGGTTTTACCGCCCGGGCCCCCAGCCTGGCATCTTCCCTTGGGAGCGCTGCGGTTCCGCCACGCTCTGAGCTGCTCCTCGAGGGCACCAACCGTGCGAGGCAGCGCCCAGCTGGGCCCGGCCTTGCGCTGTGCGAGGCAGAGGTGGCCAAGGCTGCGGGAGGTTTGTTTGCTGCTGGGAGCCACGGATGTCCTGGGCGTCACAAGGGAGAGAGGAAATGCTGATTTAATTGGCTTAGTTCTCTCTCCTCCGCCCTCTCTCCAAGTGGGACGTTTTCTGCACTGGAGGCCAGGCCAAAACAGCCTCTTACTCCATTTTTCCTAGTGCTTTATGGAACTTGTGAGCAGCGCACAGCTAGTTCCTACGTGATGCTACTTCAAGCGTGGAGCTGGAGGTCACGCTGATCTCCGTTGCAGCAGTGCAGATAGGCCTCAATACTGCTGCCTGAGAGAAATTTATTTATTTACTTATTAAAAAACAAAGAAAATAAAAAGCTGGTAATTGTCCACTTTGTTTTTTTAAAAAAAACAAAACCAAAAAGTCCAATTCGAAAATATTATCTGAGACTCTAGTAATTATTTAGTGTTTTCTAGTTTGCTAATAACAATGCGCAAATCAGCTGTTCCTACTTCAGTGCTCTTTGCAAGTAGACTAGGTTGTTGTGTCATGTTACATTTCAAGATAGTTTTGAGACTCTCTTGTTCAGAGTCTTTCTCCAAAATTAATTTGGGGTCTTACAAATAGTACTCATGACAGGGGATGCTTCAAGAACATCAGCAAAGATGTGAACCTGGCTGAAATTGAAGGAACTGGCAACCCTGAACCTGCACTTCCATATGATTTCAACAATCTTGAGCTGTTTTAAATACAATAATAATGATTGTGGCTTAAATATCTTCTGGGGGAGAAATAAGTTTGTTATTTCTTGGGAACTGGATTCTCTTCTGAAAGTTATCATAGTGTGTTTATGGTCTTGACAAGGACAGTGCTAATTTTAAAAGCAATTAATGATGAACCTCTCGGGAATTTGATTTTTGTCTAAATAATTATAATCAATCTGAGATTGCCTAATATGAGTTTTTAGGGATAAACTGTTGACCTAAACTTTGTCCTTAACTAAGAAAAGAATGTGAATTGTTCTTCCTTGTCCATATGTCTTTTTAAGGAAGTTGATAAAATGAAATTAAACTTTATTTTTGTGGTGTTTGGCACCATAGAATTTTCTGTTAGACTGATGGGAACTATCAGTCTTTTTTTTTTCATTTTCTTGCATTAAAACTATTTACGGACTGTTAATTACCTGCGCAGGAAGCAAAGAACATGTGTGGAAAGTTGCTTTTTCTATCAGATACAAGTAGCATGTATTATGAAACAGGTTTTATATCTACGTGAGTCTGAACTAGCATTAAGCAGATTTTATTAAACAGCTGCTCTTGAAGCAGAGGGATGGCCGGGAGTCCTTCCTGACAATGCATGTTTAAAAAAGAGAGATGTGCTTTAGCATGTTATGTATCCTCTTCAGCCGCCTAATACCTCTTTTCTTTTTCTAGTTGCTATAGCTCAGGGAGGTGCAATCCAGATTTCCAGTCCTGCCTCCGACGGTGTCCAGGGGCTGCAGGCCTTAACGATGACCAACTCCGGAGCTCCTCAGCCGGGCGCTACCATCGTGCAATACGCGGCCCAGTCACCCGACGGCACGCAGCAGTTTTTTGTTCCTGGAAGCCAAGTTGTTGTCCAAGGTATATATTTGTTGTCCAGGGTTTACTGTATCTTAGATTTTTTTTTTATATATATAAAAACACCTTTCCCAAAGGCTTTTTGTCCTTGTATTATTGCAGTATTAAATATCCGTGCATATAAGATGACAGAAAATTGGCCTTAGGAGGAGACTGAGTTTCTGCGCTCAGTAAAGCGGCTATTTCTTTTGATTAAACAAGCTATGAAGAGGAAATGACAGGATGAAATCACTGTCTGCTTTGAATTCTCATGTCCAGGCTTTGTAAGACATGTTTAATTGCAGTAAAGGTGCTGTTACAGTTTAAACTAAGATGCCAAGCTGCGTAATTCCGTCTCATTTAGTATATTGAACTAATTTGATTTTTCAGCAGTTTATCAGTGTTCATATAACAAAAGTTCGGAAGTTATTTGAGCTGTTATGAGGAAATATTTAGTACAGGTTTTCCTTCCAACTTATGACTCTTACAGTTATTAGGAAGGATTGGACACGAGATCCTTGCTTGAAGCTGGTCTTTATACAGAAGAGATCTATAAAGCCCTGTAAAAATGTGTACACATGAACTGAACTGTGGATGGTGAGTTCTTAAAACTTATTCTAGATTATGCGGAGTGTTTTTTTCCTTCCTCTGCTGAGACAAGCTGAGAGCCAAAGATATCTTGAATTCTTATCAGGACGAGGGCAAGTAAGGCTGGAATTACAGTTATGCCGAGGAAAGCCATGGGAAATGGAAAAAGATTTCTGCTTAGAGACACTAAATCAGTATCTACCATAGAGGATAAAAGTGTTTGTTTATTTCTGTGTATTTATTTATTTTGTCAATGCAGAGAAGTACAGTAAAACGTCTGGATAGAGGCTCTCTCTTAAGACCAAACGACTGTTTTAAATACACTTTGAAAACACCTGGGAGGCCTTTGCCTATGTATTTATGGAGGGGGTGAGAGTCATCGACTGAATGTAGACACAGTTAAGTTAGCTAGTTGGTAAGCTCCAGGTTGAGGCTTAGTTTGCCCTAATACAGGTATTTGAAATAGATTTTGGCTTAAAGAGCCTGTTTATCTGTTTGCTGTGAAGGAAACCCAGGAAAGAAATTAAGACTAATACCACAGAGTTAGAAGTTATTTGAACTTCTGGAAAAAATGCTAAATAATCATAGAATCATATAATCCTTAAGATTGGAAGGAACCTTCAGAGATCATCTAGTCCAACCCACCTCATACCACACTTCAGTTTTTCTGTTGCCTCTGATTAAGTCTTTGTTCCAATACATTATCATTTTAAGAGTTTTTGGAAGCATTTCAAGGAAGCTGTAGGAATATGATGTGAAAAGCTGTAATCCAAAAAGAGCTTCCATCAGGCAGAGAGTACAGTCACAGTTTTAAATAAAACAAGCAATACTCATAAAACTTACTGCAAATGCCCTACACATTGATGTGAATACATTCAGCAAAGCCAAATTCACTCTGTGATTGTGGTGCATGTATTTTGGGTAGGAGTATGATAAAACTTCTGTAATGTGTAATGTATGTGCATAGACATACATTTAACATGGAGAGCTTCTTGGTCACTCTAGTTTGTAGTATTTAGAATGTCCAGCTTGATTTTTCAAGAGCTCCTAGGAACAGTGGAAAGTTGCTCCTCGGTCGTTTCCTGCAGCCTCGCCAGCCTGGTAGGAAGCACAAACCATGGAGACCCTGGCAGATTTTCAGGGGATTTTACCTGCCTGGCCCTTCTTTATGCCCTCCTTGTGCAGGGCTCTCCAGGCTGCCTCCTACCCCCTTCCTCAGCAGTTCAACTGTGTGTGGGGTTATAGTCTGTCACCTGTCTCACCTGTAATTAAAACTCTCAAAATGTATTTGGGGACGGTTGCTGAGTAGTTGCTATATCTTGTTTCTGGAAGTGTATAGGTACTTTGAGCTGAATTCTTGATGTTCTCTGTCCGTGCTCAGAGAAGTTGCTTGTATCTGGAAATCTGAATTCTCTTCAGTGGTTCTCTCTGTTACTTTGGCCCAAACAAAGTGCAGTGCTCTACCAATGTTCATAGTTGTTGATGTAGAAGAAATATGTTACATAAAGTAAACAGTAAGTGAGCAGGAACTCAGAGATAATAAAAAAAATATAACATTTCAACTGAATAATTGCTCTTTTGATACTGAAAAATCATTTGGAAAAAAACGACTTAAAAAAAAGAAGAAAAAAAGTGAATGCACCTAAAAATCTGTTTCTCTGCAAGTAGAGGTAAAGCAGAGCTCTTTGGAGTGAGACAATAGAATTAATTGGGTTCACAAGTCTCTAAATCCTTACTAGAGATCAGGTGGTCTGAATGGATGTGTTAGAAAGTCTACAAGAAGATAGGTGTAATTTATGTACACTTTGTAGTTAACTGTACACCTTATATCGTGATTGCACAGATTTTGTTAGAAAAGCAAAATTCTTAGTAGCCTTTGCACTTTTATAAGGAGCATATAAGCTTTATTTGTAGTAACAGACATAAAATAAAAACAGGGGTAGAAGGAGTCTGTCTCAGAAATCTAAGATAGTGTTTTATATGTATTTATATTTTTCTGAAGTATTTGCTGGTGAATCTTGGGTAGCAATGGATGGCCTCACAGAAACCCATGCTTGCTATTTTTGATAACCTCCAGTAGGAGGAAGGGTTAATATAAAAAGGCCAAGGAGGAAGATAATGAAAGATCACTCAGTTGGAGCAACAAGTTGACATTTATAGGCAGAATAGGAGGCAATTTTGATCCTAATACAGATTAAAGGCTTATTTTTTTTTTTACTAGCTGTATAAAAGGACGAATGTTTAAATATTACGGGAAATGACTGTATAGAAGTCCTATCAAAATTATTCTGTTGGGACCTGTGTGTGTTTGCGCAGCACAGGTAGTGAGATGAGCAGAGACGTTTCAGAGCTCCGCAGCTGTGATCTCCTCCTTGCGTGAGTTCTGCTCTGCCCACGTGGCCCCGAGGGAGCCCCGGAGTCACAGGAGCCCTTTCCTCGTGCTCCTGCCTCCTGCACTGCTTTCTTTGGCAGGGGTTCCTAGCAGATAAAGTGCCAGGCTAAATCAGTTTATTGCAGGCAAAGGCCGTAGTTGTTGTTTACAGCGCTGTACATACCCAGCAGTGCCTGCCTGCTGCTCTGAGTCGGATCTCACTTACGGTGGTGTAAATCAGGAGTAACTCGGTTAAACTGAAGTTGTTTTTTTGAGTAACTCAGTTAAACTGAAGGTTTTGTTTGTTTGTTTTCTTTCTTTTTTCCTTCCATTTTCTCTCCTCCAGAAGCTTTCTTGGACTCATCCTGGAAAAGGAGGGGAAAGGGGAGAGGTCGCCCTTACCCAGGGCTACTGCCCTGCCTGCTATTTCATGTGAAGCCACTGCCATTTGGCTGTCTTACTGTTTGCTTTCCAGGGAGCTTCAGCCTTTAGGACTTTTTTTGGTTTACTTATTTGTTAGAGATTATTGCAGAGCCTTGCCTTTCACTGGAACGGCTGCAGAGTTTCTGCTGGTTTATATCCAGTCACGGCTTTATCGCCGTGATCCCTTCATGAGTTTTGGAGTCACTTTGTCATTTCTGCCAGTCAGTGCTCCAGGTCTGGCCGCGCAGGCAGCTGTAGATGGGGCATGAGCGGGCGGCGAAGCCCACAGCTCGGCTGCGAGCCGCGAAACCAGCGTGTGTGGGCGGAAGGAGCCCGCCGTGCGCGGCAGCGGGGGGACGGAGCAGCCGGG
>NW_010585084.1:95604-123642 GCF_000705375.1 Tinamus guttatus | reverse complement strand
GGCACCGGCCATGGCCGTCACCGGCGACGAGACAGGTAACGCGCGAGAAAAAACCAAAAGTGTTCGCTTTTTACGCTAGGCTGTGCGCGGCTGGGCTTAGTGTTTGTGACTTTTGCTTTTGAACTTGTTGCTGTAACTCTTTCATCTCCAAAAGCTGGCAGAAATAGGTTTCATGATAATTAGTGTAATATCAGTGTCATTTAACAGTTTTCTCCTTAAAAAAATCACTGTTAGAGCTGGCAAGTTCATGAACAAATTGATTCAGATAACTAATCTTTACTACTTGATTCAGGATTCTGCTGAAAAATCCATGAGTTTTCTTTTAAATCCTTGTTTTTGTAGAGATATATGTTGCTATGTTTATAATTATGCTTTTTATTGCCAGAACAAAAAAAATGCTGCTTTTAGATTTAGCGATAAACACTTGAGACTTGGTAAGCTAAAACAGACTTAAGCGTAGCCGTAAGAGGAAAGGTGGGCTTTGTTTTATTAGTATAAAGATATCTTTATGCTTTCATTGCTAAAGAAAATGGTGAATGCAAACAGCTTTGAAAGAGCAATAAAGTGGAATGTTGTAATGCCTGCTTGTTTTCTCCCACTGTTAAAATGGTCTGTTCCTCAGCTAATTGAGTTCAAAAGGCTGACGTCATTAGATTTCCTGGAATCGTGTTGCAGTAGGGAACTGGAAAAGTTAAACTCCAAACAAGATACACATTGACGTCAACTCCAAGTCATGCTGTGATTTAGTCAGTTCCCTTCTGCTTCGTCAATCCCCTCTGGCAGATCCGTAACGTTCCCTGGCTTGCAGCCAGCTCCTTGCATCTTGCTTATTGCTCTTTCCTATTTTTTCATTAATCCAAAGATAAGTATCCGAAGTCTGTGTTTTGTGATGTTTTATGCTCAAAGGAATAATGATTCATGCCTTACTTAGCCAGTTTAGTGGTGAAGTTTAAAGCCCTCTGATAAGCCAGTCCCCTCATGACTCATAGGAGGGAATAAATACACTAGCACATAGCAGGATCAGATTTTTCCCTGGCTAATGGAAGAATTCAAGTGCAGGAGTGCTCTCTAGTGTTCAGCAAGCTGGTTTCCCCGAGAACCTGCTGATATAAGGTGGTGTGTTTTTCTCCTGTTTCACTCGTGGTGTTCATTTCTCTGAGCGCGATTTGCAAGGGTAGTTGTGCTCTTGGATTTAGCTGTCTGAGGGTTTTCTTTTCTTTTTTATTGTTCATTTTCATTTTGTAAGTCTAAACTCAAATCTCTACATTTTTGTAGAGTGACTTTTTACTCTTCTGCAGTTTTAAGGAGAAAGAAAGTAATTGACCTTGGGATGATGAGTTAGGGGGAATCCACCGTCCCCGGGTCTGTCGTAATTCTCAGCGCTCCTCTGTTGCCTCCTGTGGTGGCTGCACACTTGGTGCGTTGTGAGAGCACAAACCACGATAGCTACTGTGCAGGTATTGCAAATACTTCCAAATGTGCCTAAAGACAAAAACAGGCTTGCAGTTTACCAAGCCCCCCCCCTTTTTTCTTTTTCCTGTGGTTTTGTTCAAGAAAAAATCCCCTGGCTGTAGATTACCTCTGCAAAACAGGTGACTAGAATTGCTGTTAGCAGGCTGGGTGCTGTGTCTCATTTGCAGGAATACCCCTGGAGCTTGATGTCGGTTCATCAGAAACAGCCATTCTTTGTGATTTCAGACTCCTGTCAGTGAGAGCAGAGCAGGGCGGCCTCTGTGTGTGTCCAGATGCTGACCTAGAGGGTACTGCTTGCTTCAGCAAAAGGGTACATTAATGGACTACAGCAGTGTGATGTTTATTTTTTTCTAGAGTATCCTTTCTGTTAAACTCTGTTTTGTTTCTCCCAGTGTATTTTTTTTTCTGAGGAAACAGCATTTTATTGTAAAGTTAGAGATAATATGCAACTTTTTTTTGCAGTTAGTAATAATTCACACTAGTCATTTAACTGTGCTATAGTAAGTACTTTACTGTAGAATAGAAGATGCTTAGTCATTTTTAACAGCTATAATCTGGATTAGGTAGACTTGTATGACCAAAACAGTTATTTGTGTCTCCTATCATACTTCCGGATAGACAAGCAAGCCAGTTATTAGGCAGGACGGAGCTGTTATTAGGATGTACATCACGGGAACGAGGTGGACGTCGTGCTCCAGCATGTTGTTCCTCACAGCGATGCGTGGGGGTGCGGGCCGGGCAGGGGCTGGGCCCCGCTGTGCCCGGTGCAGGTGCCCATGGCCCCGAGCCCTCCGCAGCGCGGCAGGAAGGGCCCTGCGTCTCCTGTGGTGGCAAATCAAGCGCAGGTGACAAAGTAGGAGGTGACCCCAGGTAGACATGACCCTCTTTTCTCCTAACTTGGTCTATAGGCAGAGTTGTTTCACACTGGTTTCTCATTTGTTAATGCAAATAAAGGGAACTTTTTTTTTTTTAACTGAAAAGAGGTAGAAGAAGGTAGTTTGTGTTGTAAAGTCTATAAATGTAGGTGATTTGATATAAAGCTGAGGCTAAAGAATTTCTGCTCTTCCGGTTTTACAAATAGCGGGCAGACGTACCGTCCCACCGGGATAAGTGGGCTGCTGAAAAGGAGTGCTCTGAGTGGAGGGCTAAGGAGCTCTGCGGTGGATGTGCAAAGAGGGGAAGGAGAACAGAGCTCCTGGCACCTTGCAAAGCCTTCATCCACCCATCCTTCTCCAGGGATTGTCTTTAACCTGGCTCAGCTCCAGGGTCCGGGCACTCCCGTGATTCCACATGCACTTTCACCCACAGCAGAGAGAGGGGAGAGGTGAGAGCTGCAAATTGTTTAAGCAGATGGTGATTTCGGAACGCACATCTGTGGAGAACTGTAGTCTGACACAATAGTTTGATCTTGTTTTTTCACTATAATTAATGAAGTACCTGCATCAATTTTTCTCAAAGAAAAACATGAATAGTAATTTAGTACCAAGTTTAGGGTTTTGTTTCTTTCTTCTCCTGTAGGTAAGTTCTGACTCTTTATTGCTTTACTCATCAGCCTCACAGTAGTGCTTTTGTCTATATTTTATCTTTCTAAGTTTTTTTTCCATTATTTCAGTATTGCTCTAGAGAATTGAAGTACAAATTATGTATAACAAAACAGCCACTGAAATTTGATCTCTTATGTCTAGTTGCTTTAATGAAGAAAGTTGCACATTGTTTTGTAATAATATGAAGCATTTATGGAAAATAACAGGCAAGTACTTGCTTTTAATTTTAATCAGGATGCATTTTTTTATTTGAATTTTCTATGTCTGAAACACCTGTGTGTGCTTCCTTAGGAACTTCACTTTATTTGAAAGCTGAGGATAGATCCCATAGAAACAAAGTATCCTAGAAATAAATATAGCAACAAGGTGAGAGTATCAGAAAGCTACTGTTTCCAAATTGCATGCCAGACTTCAAATCTGCATTTAACTTGAGGAAGCTCAAAGTTGACCAGCTCAGGAGCTGAGCCTGAATTTTTGGACTCCTGTTTGCTGTGTAGCTACAAACTCCATCCTGTGCAAGAGCCACCCCCTTCCCTTGGCCCCTAACGCAGCAGCATCTGTTAGAGGACCATGGTGGCAAAAAGAGCAGGAGCCTCTTCGTGTGCCAGCAGGAGCTAACTGCCTGAATGTTTGACAGTGTTTCTGGAACAGCTTCACAGGCTTCATCTGGCTGGTGGGCAGCAGGCCAGAGCAAGGCAGGTAGCTAATTCTACAGAGTAGAAATAAAAGCTTATGAAATAACAAGTACGACATTATAGACCTGTGAGATATTTTGTTATAGGGATCCTTGACAGCGCATCATCAGAAATCTGTAATTTCCGGGGAGACTTGGGAGACTTTTGCACAGTTCTGTTCTTGTCACAACGTTTACAATGTGATTCTGTGCTGCAGCTGCCACCGGGGACATGCCAGCCTACCAGCTCCGCACGCCCGCCACGGCCCTGCCGCAGGGGGTGGTGATGGCCGCGTCGCCGGGCGCGCTGCACAGCCCGCAGCAGCTCGCCGAGGAGGCCACGCGCAAGAGGGAGCTGCGACTCATGAAGAACAGGTAAGGCTGGGCAGCAACTGCCTCCCTTCTGCAACATAGAAACCACCAAAATCTAGTAGAGATTTCTACTTAAAGTCATGAGCCTGTGGCTGAGGGAGGGAATGCAAGAAATTCCTTCTGTGTTGTCAGTCGTGCCACACTCTTATATCACTGGTAAGCAGTGGCTGTTAATCAAGTTAGAGCTGTGCTCACATCTGGTGAGCTCAGATGTGCTCATTGCCATGGATTTTTGCTTCTGAAATACTATCGTAATTCAAACATCAGTATTAGTTTTGTCCATTACAGTTCATCCTTCACATAATCTAAAGAGAGGCTTACTGTTGAACAAATGTTTTCACGCATGTTTTTGATAGTAAATGACCAGCATGTGATCATGTTGACAGCTGTCTGTTAATGATGCTCTGAAGAAAGCTTATCCTCAAATGGAATGATAGTTATGGAATTTCCTAAATAGCCGGCCTCTAGGAAAATTTCCTGTGTAGTGCTACATTGATTTAATTAGGTGTGCCATTTAGCACGGTGTGTGAGGTGGTGGTATATTTTCTAACTAGTTGCATGGATTTTACTGTATGCAGTAAATATCTGTCTTTTACTGTGCCTTTTCTCTGACTGTTCTTAGAGAGCTTTTGCTTTTTAAGTGCAAAGCTGCTGACATCAATGGGAGGTCGATTCATGCCTTCCAGAAGAAATAGCCCACTGTGCAGATACGTTGACTAACCACTTGCCTTATGATTGAGTTCATGGTATTGCTTTGCTCTCATGCCTGTCCTTACTTTAAAAGACTCAGAAGAACTGCTGCGTTGTTGTAGTTTTAGATTTTCCTCTGTTCAGTTTTAACACTGCCCGGTGTCTAAACCAGCTCTGTCGCATGCTGGAAAGTCTCATCTCACAACCTGGCAATTCATGTTTTCAAATGTTGAAGGAGTGGAGCCTGTTCTGTACAGTCCAGCTGATGCATTAGCTCTTTCTCACTGTTTTTCTCAGTCCATTTGTGTATTGATTCTATCACTGTCATCGTTAGTGTTAAATTTGTTTTTGAGTTGTTTAAATTTTGTTGTTCAACCATGTTATTGCTTGTGGCTATCTGCTGTTCTGTTTGTGCAATCCAACAATTGATGGTGGTTGTCGTTATGGACTGTAGGGATTGCAGGTAATTTCATTTTTCCAGTGTTTGCCATGTTGTGGCTGTTCCTGTAGTCATTTACCTTGTATTGGTTCCAGGGAAGCTGCCAGAGAATGTCGCAGAAAGAAGAAAGAATATGTCAAATGTCTTGAAAATCGTGTGGCTGTGCTTGAAAACCAAAACAAGACTCTCATTGAGGAACTCAAGGCCCTCAAAGATCTTTATTGCCATAAAGCAGAATAACTGTCTTTCATTTGGACCTTGTTTATTACGAACTTTACCCAAGGCATGAGAGGAAGCAATTCTACAGATTGCCATATGAACTTGAGAAAGAGACACTTGAGGCCCTTGTGGAATGCAGTTTTGCTTAGTGGTTTCAGAGTGATTTGGGAGATGTTCCAAAATTTGGAATTCAGTCATAGTCTCCATACTCTGCTGAGCTTTCTAGTAGCATGCAAATGGCTTTTTTGTTTGCACTTTTTACTTCTGCTTTTTGCAGGGAAGCTGCTAAAGAATGTCGACGTCGGAAGAAAGAATACATAAAATGTCTGGAGAGTCGTGTTGCAGTGCTAGAAGTTCAGAACAAGAAACTTATAGAGGAGCTTGAAACCCTAAAAGACATTTGCTCTTCCAAAACAGATTAGTAGAAATATTTATTTTACTGTGAACTGACTAACATATGTCCGGTTACTTTATAAGGCAATACATAGCCGACATGAATTATGGCTTTCTCTTTGTGTCATTTATATTATATTCCAACTTCTAACATTCCTGAAATGCTTTCCTGCTTTTTGTCAATTTTTAGCTCTGATTCCAGCAGTTTTCCATGCTGCTCTCGTCCACCTCCCAAGGAGCCGAATGTTAACGTGTGTAACAAAGTTAAGAAGCGCATAATTTCTAAGAGCTATTTCTTTGCCATATATCCACATTACTACTTTTTACATGTTACTGATAGCGTCCTGCACATACAGAATATTTTACAGTTGTTTTAAATGAATCATAAAGATAATGCATCCAGTAATACACAAAATCAAACTACTCAAGGTATCTCAGGAAAGAGTTTATAAAGAATGTTATGATTACATGTATGTATTAGAATACTAGTCTACAAATGATTTTATGGCATATTTTTATATTAGTTGCTTTGTGGAAAAAGTATTGTATTGCTGTCACGGAGTGCCATGGTTGAAGATAGTTTTTAATAGAACCATGTTGTTTAACCTGCGTAGTGTCTGGTTTCATTTAAACATCTGTTTATTTGAGATGCTTTAAGGGGGAGGAGAAGAAAGCATACATCAACTCCATGACATTTTACTGAGTGTATTGCAGATACTTGAAAAAAGCTTTCTGTCAAATCCTGCTATTTACTTGAATTTTCTGTAGCCTGTGAAATATTTGATATATTAGAGATTTATTTATCGAAATGTCATTTTACATCCTGAGTGTTTCCTATTCTAGATGCTGGACAACTGTAGACAGTTATCTATAGTGAAGGATGATCGTGTAGTCCTTTCCACTCTGGAAAGTGTTGAGAGTAAATAAAGGTTGCTTAAAGAAGGAAACTTTCCAATAGACAGTAAATATTTGCTGACTCACAGAGCTTCAGAATAAACTGTAGTTGAGAGCTGCAGATATTTAACAATAAACCCCTGCTTAAACTAAGATGACAGTTCTGGTAAGTTCATCACTTGCCAACTTTACATTCCGATTTGAAGAAGAACAGTGCATATACAAGATTGCTCCTGGGTGTTTCTTCAGTTCAGGAATGGCCTAAGGGAGTGTTGGCCCATGCAGTCTGTGAACGGAACGTCTGGGAGCTTTGCTGGAACCAGCAACCCCAATGAGTTGGTAAGAAAGATTTAGTTCCTGCTTAGTTGGCTTTACCAGATAAGAAAGAAAAAGAAGGTGGAATCCTGCCCTCACTAAAGTTATTAACACTTCTTTACTTGATTTAAAATGATTTTTTTAATGTACTCTGTCACTTTCCTAAATTATTTGAGATAACATAATTTTTCAGATTGTTTTTGAAAAGCCCACAGGGTGCTTAAGTGAGGCCATATTTTTAAGAGCTTGGCTCTCCTCTCCCTTCCATACAGCTACTTCACATGGTTTAAAAAGTGGCAGGTCCATGCTGCAGTCTTTATAAACTGCAGCAATAACGTCCAGCAAATTGCTTGTTGTGGCTCTGTCACTAGAATCTCTTTTCTGTTACAGGTCAGCACTGCTCCTTACTCCCCAAGGAACTTGAGACTAAGTGGAAAGAAACGTGGGTGCAGGGTCGATGCCTACCCAGCACAAACGTATTTTGTGATTTCATCTTCTCTGTCGTATCTGGTATTATTGTAGGCAGAAATTTTGATACATGGCACCCTTGTGTGTTCTGTTATCTGTGCAGCCTACAGTCATATCTTTGCTAATGCTTATTCAAGATTTAATTAATGTCTGTCTTTTCAGAGAAGAGGTGGGGGAAAAAATAAATTCAAATGTTCTAAAAGTGTTTGGTCATTCTGGAAAACTCCATTTCATACACTTAAGTGCAGCAAGGAAAAGCATCCTGCTTCTGAAAAGTCCACTGGGTCATTTAGACTAAGACTAAGAAAAAAGAAATGTTTATGACATTCATAAACGTTCTTTCATTCTTGATAATGTGGCTTGGGATAGAAATCATGTTGATATAACTAGTAAACCAGATTTGTGTGTTTAAAGTGAGAAGGAGCAAGTTCAAATAGGAACAAGGCTGGTGAGTTAGAACCAAGGTGCATCCTGTGGTGAAGGAAATAACTTTGCTGAAGGTAAGCAAAGGGTGCTCTGCACAAATGCCAAGAGTCTGTTATTAATTTGATACTGGAAATGTATTAATAACAAATGTAATAGTAAATATATAATAGTGTATAATAAATCCAGTATAGCATAATAGTATAATAGTAATCCAGTTCTGAAATGGTTTGGGAGATGAACTTTGAAAACTCTGTGAGAGCTTTGCTGAGATTAAATGAAAATTAGGAGGACACCTTAGTAAGGAAATAACACAAAAATAATTATGTGCAACAAGACTGCTTAAACCTGGGTCTTTGCTCAAGCAGCATGTCAGAGGATTAAAGTGATAAACAGTGCTAGGATATGTGAATTAATTTTAGATTATAGAGGAAACCATAATAAATGGCATTAAGTATTTCCTCAATTTATTTTTGTCTTTAGACTTGCAGTATAATTATTAAGCCTTCACAAGTTTTAGGTCATAGTTGGAGGCTCTGCTAGAGGCCACTTCAGTGAGATATTAGATGCTTCTGAACGTACATCAGCACTGGAATCCCTGGTACATGCAGGTGGGCTGTGTCCAAGCACAGAAGGTTTGTTTTGAATTCCCACCTACCAGACTTGCATTTGCGCCTCTGTGTCCTGTGCTTTCTTGTGTTTCTCTTCAGGAGTTTCAGAAATGAAAATGCCGGACACTGTTATTTGTTACTCCTTCCTCCCCATGCAAAAAAGCTAAAATTGGTGGGTGTCCCTGGGGGCTTTGACTGACATCGTTTTTGAAGCCCTGTTGCCTAGTAGTCCAAGCAAAATTGTGTGTGTTTGGATAATGGCACCCAGCTCTGGGTAGCAGGCCAGTAAGTGATCAGTTTATAAGAAGCATGTCAGACTTCAAGCATAAGGTAAGTCCTAAGGTTTTTATCTAAATTAGTTACGAATCTTTTCCTGATAATACATTTTGGTGGAAGGGAGGAAATTGCACCCTGTATTTTGTCTGTCTCTTCACTTTCTGATCACTTTTGGGTCACTCAAAGGCCAAACAACCTGTTTGTAGAGAATTGCAAGATGGATCAGAGACTGTCCTCGAAGCTTCTCCATTAGTGGCCTTCACTGGCAAAGCTGTCCCTTTGACTGCCAGGTCTCATTTTTTTGCGTAAATGTGGATCTCTTGCTTTCTCTAAAATATCCTTGTATTTGAAACGACAGTGCAAACATGCAGATTGCGCGTGGAAGGTCTGTGATGCAGTTGTCAGTCACTGACTTTGGGAGATACAGTGTCAGTGGCTGCTCCCGTTTGAGTACCACACACACACAGAGGTGAGGACTTGCCCTCTATCCCCATTTTAATTCCTAAGTTTTTAGCTGAATGAGAGCATTGAGGTGAAGAAAGCAAATCAAAAGAAGATTAGACACATTCAGCACTTGATGCCCTTGTGTAGCAGCATGGGGAAGAATGCCCAAGTCCAGTGGACATGAAAATACTTGTACAGAGTGAAGTATTTGGAGATGTTCGTTAGGATTCGCTGTGCCTGACTGTGCCTCCAAAACAACAGCTGCTCCTGAATAAATTACCATTCACCTTTATTTTTCTCCGTGGGGTTGAGTGAGAGGTAAAATCCCTCCAGAAGGCTTCAAATGGCTTTCATCATCTCTATTTTATCTTGAACCCTGCAATTGTGGCAACAGTTGGCAGATAGCAAGTCATGTTCAGAGAAATCTGTTTAGAAAAGATAAAGTCATTTTTTTAATTTAAATTTCCACCTGAAATTTCACTTTTGACTATGCAATAGTCTGGAAAAAACCAGCTTTGTTTAAAATGCACATTGATTGCTAGCTGTCAAATTGCTCAAAATACCAACTTTTTAAGCATTCAGGCTTTAAATAGCTCCATGAAGTATATCATTGTGTTCAGCACAAGGTGAGAGGGGTGAGAAGGAAGAGTGGATTGCCTGTTTTCATTAAAAGTCTTTACAGTAAAAGTACCTGCCAAGTTACTACTCCCAGGTAACAGAAGAGATTTCAGTTCAGCCTATTCTTTATCTCTGCCACTGCTCAGAGTAGGCATCCAGGGGCCTTCATGCCTGTCTTTGTGCATTCAATATGGTTAATGCTTGGCCTTTTTAATTATACAGCCCCTCTATGAGTATTTTCATAAAGGTTTGCCCACATCACAGCTGTTGAAGAGGGAAGTTACTCCTGTGTTGAGCTGCCTGAATTGCTTCAGATTTTCTGTGCCTTTGGTCTTAGATGAATTGATTTTGTGCCTACCAAACTTGCTCCTCTTACTATGCGTCCCCCACCCCATCCAACAAATAAATTCCTGATGTTTTTGATTTGTTTTTTTTTTTTTTTACTGTCAGTAACCCAGTCTGATGCTGAGAAACAGTAAGTTACATGAGTAGCTCTACCAAAGTGAAGTGGAAGCATCCGCTGTGTCCTCTTCTGTATTAAAGACCTGCTTCTTTCTTTGTCTCGATGCCTGTAGCTGCTGAGTTTTGATGACTTGTCAGTAAGGGAACCTTCTCCAGAAGGATAATATCAAAACTGCCTTCTGTCTTACAGCTTGGGTGTTGTTGGTTTTATTGCCTTTTCCCACCCCTTGCTGCTATTTCTACTCTCAGAAAAATGTTGCTAGGAATATAAGACAACAACTAAAGAGCAGGCATGTCTAAGTTTTGCTATTTGATGGCTTTGTCACCATCTTTTTTTGATAGATCTGGGAAGCACCTACTTTTCTAATGAGAACATAGCACTGAGCTCTGGATCCAGTACAATTTCCATAGCAATCTGATTCCAGCTTGGATCTATGCATTAGGGTCCATACTGTGGCATGAGAAAAACACCCTTTGGGCACAGTATCATCCATAAGACCAAAATGTTAAAGGAATCCGGGCTGATTTGTTGCAAGGAGAATTTGAGCACTGCCCAAGCTGTGTTTTATCAGAGCCAGGAGATTTTTCATCAGTACCAGTAGAGAAGGCTGAAATAATTGTGGTGGTTCTTCTGTAAGAAAATTACATCCCTCTGGTACCAAACTATTTTCTCCCTTGCTGAATCTGTGTAATAGTTTCCAAATTTCTTTGTGACAGATAGCTGGAGGATCTGCAGGAAGGTGCACATCAGACTGCAGGGCTGTTTTTTCTCGAGCAGAATTTCTCGTAGCTCCCAAGAGAGCCCTGGACCTCGCGGAGGGAGCCCTGGGTGACGAGGGATGTCCCGCTCGGCTTCCTGTGCAGGTGCCACCTGGGATCAAGGCTCTTTTCTTTGCAGCTAAGCAGGGTGCGTGGGGAGCAATGGAAGAGAAGCCCTCAGGCTGTGAGAACTGTCTCTCTGCTGCCCAGGACAACCCAAGCTGTTGTGAGCTGGGAAAATTGGGACTGAAATAAGTGTATTGTGTGTGAGCAGGGTCTTTTCAGATTG
Source organism: Tinamus guttatus (assembly GCF_000705375.1). The sequence goes on along the minus strand of NW_010585084.1, from coordinate 112,280 downwards.
TTAGTTCCCGTGGATTTTACAAGATCTCTTTGCAGTAATGACTGTACAGATAAAGACTTAAGGACTGCAAGCGTTATCTCCCATGGGGTTTTCCAGGATTTTTGTTCTGTCCTTTTCAAATGTAATTATCGCTCTGTATTGTTATCCTGCAGATGTAAGTGTAGTAGCCAAATCCAGGGTGATATCCCTTTTTTTAGTGAGGTACCACTTCAGAGACAGGCAGCAGTAGCATGACCTGCTTCTGTTTTGGGCTGCCTCACTTTGTGACAAACTTAGGCTAGTTCTAGTGTTCCCTTAACTTAAAACTTGGAGAAAACCACTTAGTTTTAAACTGGATTTATAATATTCTTACAGAGTGGCAAAGACAGGTAGAAAAGTCAATTTATTTTTCTTTCACTCTAGGCTATTTTCTAGTCCATGTTTCAGAAGTTCCTGTTTTTTCCCGCTTTTGAAACAGCTTCCTTACTGCAACTAGTTACGAAGCATAAGATTTTGTAGTAAGGACAAAGCCTCAATGTGAGAGTCGAATGCAATGTGTAGTTTAAAGGGAAAAAAACAACCTCGTTGTATTATGTATGACTTAGAGAAAAAAAAAAAAGGAAAAGGAAGTGTCTTTGTTACAATAAGTGCTGAGGTTTTTCCTCCCCATTAATAGCCATATCAATGGAGTTGAGGATGATTAATGCATCTTGTGAATGGAATTATGGTTATAAAGATGTCATAGTTCAGAGATCTTTAGAAAACTATTGTTTTGTTTTGTGTTTTCAAAATGATTTTGAGTCAGGCTTTTAGTGGTGCCATTTCCATGATTTTTCAAATATGGTTGTGCTTATCCTGTGTCAAAGCCGCACTGGAGCTCTTAGCGCCCGCAGTCCGGAGGACGAACGGAGGAGGCAGGTGAAGAGCCCCTGTTCCTCTGAGTGTGACAACGTGAGGCCCATCTGGGCAAGGCAGGGCCTGGCAGGGTAATAGGCTGTTATTCTGGCATCCATAGGGGCTGCTGCTGTGAAGGTAATGCTCTTCTCGGAATAAAAATCTTGTAGGTGTTTCTTAGATCTGTGCCTTAAGTCTTACTGAAATAAGAGAACTGCAGACACGTTTGTGAGTTTAATGCCTCCTGGGATGTTTTTGGTGATGAAATCAGTTTTTAAGAATCAGACTTTGAAAGGTTCCAGTAGTGTGGTATGAAGTTAAAACTCTCCAAATTCCATGAGCTGCCATGCAAACAAGAAAAAGCCTAAATTATCTCACACCTGCTCTACCGGGGAAGTTCTCAGGTACTTAAAGATCAGGACTTACACCTGGAATTGCAGACCTCAAGAGAGTAGCGGGCAATCAGAGTGTTGTGACTCATAAAGCAGACATCCTGGTGCTCTGCTTTGAGGCCTAACCTCATTAGCCTTTTTGAAGTGGAAATGAGTTCTGCCTGACGTGGCCAGAGAGGAAGAGGAAGAAAACCAGGGTAGAATTAACGCATTTTTTAAATAGCTCTAGTGTTAAGAGTAGTGGTGTGAGTGGGCAGGTATTTGTGCATCGGATCTGTGTTTGCTTAGTTCTGTGTTAGTTTTGAGCAAGATTTGGTCCAATGCACAGGGGTCAGGGCTCTGTTGTGTTGGGCACAGGATGGGAGACTGTAAATTCTCAAAAATGCTCTACCTAGTTTCTGTTCTGGTATCTTCTCTAAGTTGTCAGCCATAGTTGTCTCCTGCTGCTAACAAGTACTTACTGATATCCATCCCTTATGTTCTGTATCTTCTAGATGATTTTTGTTTCCTTGATATATCGATCTTCTTTCTGAAGAAATATCTCTTATTGCGCACTCATGCTTGTATCTGGTTCCTTCTAGTACCTTTTGAACCTGAGGGTCTCTTTTGATTGACATCTCAAAGATTTCAGAGATGTTTCAGGAAAGTAGATGGTTGCCAAAGGGAGATGCTGCTCGTGCACTTTCCGAGCGTGCGACGTCAGCGTTGTTACGGATGAGGAAATGGGGCTGGAGATGTCCCGTTAGGCTCTACAGAACCCCCTGATCGCAGGGCCTCCACGTGAACCACCAAATGTGAGTTTTCATCAATTTTACTGCAGACAGAAGGGTTTGATTGCTCACCCAAAGCACAGGCTTGCATAGAGTGTAGCATGTTTGTTTGGAATGCAGCTCAGGCAAGGCACGCGTGGCCGAACCCGCGGGACGTCCTGCTGCCCCGAACCGTGGGGCTGCTCGCTGCCCTCGGCCTGGCGCCGCCGGGCCCAGAGCTGGGACTTGGGGCCGCGGTCTCGGGTTTAAGCGTCACCGGCCACTTTGTAGACTGCCACTGGGCAACTGACTTTAGAAATAGACCAGTTGTGGCGTGTGTGCTCTGTTAGAAAACAAACAAGCAAACGTTGCTGTCACTGCCGAATATAAGGCAGGTGAGCAGAGAAGGTGTGGGAATGTTCCCTGTGGGAATCCGGCCTTCCGAGTCAGAGGGCTGAGCCCAAGACATGAACAGAGCAGAGAGGGGAGCGGGAGGTTCCTGCTCCTGTTGGACCCTGGCACTGGGGAGCTGAAGGCCTGAGCTGCTGCCCGGATAAGGAATGGGCAGCCAAAGAGTGTTATGGACGTGGGGATTTCCTGCATGCAGCTCTGCGAGGATCTACTGCAGTTAGAGGTGTTTTGTGTTTATTAAGAAGGTGGAAGTATATTCAATATTCCTGCAGGTTTCCAATGTAGCTAGTAATGAAAATGATTTGTGATTTAATAGTTGTTGTTTTGCAGATATAACCATTGTATTGACAGTTTTTTCAGTTTATAGTCTTCCTGACTGATAGTTCTGTTTAATGGAAGCCAAAATGGATATCCTTTCATCCTGATTGCATTTCTACTAATAATCGTAGCATGTTTTCCAAGTACATGAAAAATGATATTTGCATTAGGAAAAACTGTTACTTGAAGCACAGTAATTATTAGTTCTGGGTCACAAGAGCAAAATATATAAAACATTAATATCTTTTGAAACATAATGTTGTGAAGGGGGAAAGAAATAGCACAATTTTAATCAGGCATGTGGAATTTTGATTTTGGAATTAGGAAGGGTGGGGAGTAAAACAATGTTTTTTCCATAGCTCCTATGAGGCTTGTACCGATTTCCTAAATGTGTATATATATCTCTCTTTAAAGAGAATTAATCAAATATGTAAGGTGTGGGCTCAGGTTTTAGAACAATAAATAAATCTATATGGTAACTGTATGGTCCTGCACTATGAGCAATGAAAGGATATTGTTTCAGAATTGTTCCTATTGAGTAAGAGGTTCATTTAAATTTTTGTATAATTTAATTAATTGTTAATGAAATGTTAACATTAAATCGTTTGTACAATGCAGTTTCCACTTATAACTGCAATGGGAAGTTGTTCACAGCTGAAAACTGTTTTTGAGGTTTGTGTTGCAAGTGAGACGGTTCAGAGGGGGATGATCCCTGCAGTTCGTCACTGCAGCCCTTAGCTGGGACATGGAATTAGCTTTCCGTTTCCCATGCCGGTATGAGGCCTGGCTGTGTATCTGTTCCTCACATTGGATCGTTCCCGAGGTTAGAAACTTCATGCTCAAACATTTAACATTAGCTCTTCCTATGCCACTTGTTTATCAGTTTTATAGACAAAGTTTTAGACTTTTTGTAGACGAAGGCCTGTCTTTCTGGAGTAAGGAAGCTTGCGCAAGGTGCTCTCATTGCTGCAACAGCCACCTTCTATTGGACTTGACTTAGCTGCTTTTGCAGAGGCTTTTTGCAGAGTTTGGTGGCCTAGCTGGCTTCCGTAGAAATGCTCCAGTCCGCGTTTTTCTCTGGAAGTTTGTCGACTTCCACCTTTGGCAATGGAATTTCTTATGCTTTAACTTGCACACTTCACATTAAGGAAATGGCCACAGAGAGGTCAGAGAGCTTTTCCAAACCTACTGAGGTAAACAGGAAAAAAAAAGGCAGCTCAACTTTGACTATGTATTTAACTGAAGATAGGAGAAGCTTCCTCGCAGCAAGAAGGGATCCCCCTTAATCCAAATCTCAAAGCTGTGCTCTGCAGTTTCATGGAAGATTTTAAATCTGGCCCAAGCACCTGCCTTCCTGCCCCTGTGAAGGGTTTGGAAATAGGAAATTTCACCTACTGCCAGTATAAAGAATTTAAAAGACTCAGCTTACAGTAGACTTTTAATGTAAGAATCCTCATCCAAATACTAAAATTATAAGAAACCACAGCTAGAGTTGACCTGGAGGTATTATGTACTGCAGATGCATATATATGTGTACATACATATATATGCTTGCATTTGAGGCAAAGGAAAACATGATTAACAGTGTCAATGTAAACTTGATTTTTTAAATTGGAAAAAATCTTCATGTACAGAACAAAATTGTTTTACTAATTTATAATGATTTATGCAGTTGTACGAGGGAAACTGTGTATAGATCAAACAGAAAATACAAGTCAATTAGTGTCCCTTATGAAATGGCACAATGGTTGTATGTATGTAGGTCACTTTTTAGAGATTAGGGTTATCTGGGATCTTGGCTAGAAGCCCAGTACTGTGAAACGCACTTAACGCAATTGCCTATATAAAAATAATCCTATTATAATAAAACATTAACTTCATAGTAATTCAGAGAAGTGTTGTAAAAACAGCGGCTGATGTTTAAAATAAGTACTTGGTAATAAGCCTACTGGATGAATGAGAGCTCTCCGTAACACAGTGGTTACTTATATTTTAATTGTCATTTATCGCTACTGATATATTCTTTGAACCTTTAGCAAGATAAGGCAAGATAAAAAAGTTTTTGTGAATTCAGGGAGCAGAGCTGCTATGTGATGAGCTGGTAGCTGATGTGAGACGTGTAGCCCAAATCAGGGGGTCTTGTTTGTTCACATCAGTCCATCTTTGCAGGAGAAACCCTGCTTGGGCCTGGCAGCAGCTTTTCCAACAGGTGCTAAACTAGAAGACTGAAATCTTCTTTTCTAGGAACCCACTTATCTAAATTAAAAAAAAACACCAAACAAACAGAAAACTCCACGAAGTGCAGGGGGACTTTACTGGAAGAACAAACATGGAAAAATAATCCATAGTTTTAGACAAGTGTGCAGGAGGAGCATCGCGATGAGTTGCGAGGAGTCTGATGGGCGAAGCCTGATGCTCATTCAGAGCTCCGGGGCAGAAAGGTCCCCTCGGCAGGACGCAGAGCGGCCGAGGGGCTGGTTCCCACCCAGGTCCCGCACAGAACACGGGTGTTGGTGTCGCTGCCCGAGAGGGAGCCCAGCCGGCCCCGAGGCCGCAGCGGGCGCCCAGGGACGGCAGCGGCTCTCACGGACCCGCTGTGGGTTTCCAGTAACAGCGGTAGGTGTTACCTTAAGGGCCAGACCAAAAGACCAAGACTAGTAGTTAGGCTAAACGACAAATTGTTGTGGTGATGAACTTCTGGATGCCTACTCCTGAGTGTGGAATTCAGATGTCTCTGTTTAGGTGCTCAAGCCCCTTACACAGTGCGTGACTGTAAAATGCACGGATGATATGAGAGCTGTCATGGAGCAGAGCTGTAGACGTGCTGCTATAAAGCGTAAGTTCAATCTAAATCCCTTTCTTTTTCTTTAGATATGGACAGCAGCTAGCTGCAATATGTTTTGTCAAATAACTCATCATCTTCTCATGAATTTCTCTGCTTTAGTGAGAGTGGATAAAAACATGTACTCAAGTCTAAAGTACAAAGTGTTCTTGGCTATTAACAGCAAAAAAAAATTGTTTTAAAAAATCTTTTACTCTTCTTCAGGAGAGAACATTTTATCTTCTTTAAGAAAACACATGCTTTAGTAAAAATGTAATTATTCCCAAATAGTTTTTAACCTTTTGAATATATGCTGGAATTAAACATTTTGGTGGATCTTTACAGAAGAAACATAACCTGGGATAATTGCATAAGAATATAAACAAAAGTTGAAACTAGCATGTGGTTGTGCTACTCTTTGGGGCTGAATCAAGTCCAAAATACCCAGTTCCAGGGGAAGATTCTCAAGCATGGCCAGGCTCTTTTGTTAAAGTGCTCTGGGGATTGTCAGTAAATTAATTGTGGTGGCAGTTGTGCATAAATGAGGATTCATTGTTAGCTATGAAAGAGTCTCACAACATACATTCTCAGTTCTAGAAAAGATTTGGTGCTGAGGAGAAGGGTTCGAACTTGAACACTTCTACAGCGTACGAGTTGTATGTTGAAATAAAGTTTTCCAACCTAAATCTGTAGCCTAACCCAAACAGTTGTTAGTTTATTAGATTCCAGATGACAACTTCAAAAGCTATTCAGATGAATAACATAAATTAATAATCAGTGCCAATCTGAAAATGTTTGAAGTTATTTTTGTCTTCATTTGCAATGCTACTTGCCACGGATACTGACAGCTTTAGGATGTGTGATTACTTCTCTTTGCAGCCAGAAACCTTTGTGTTATCATATATATAAGGCTTTGCTTTCAATCTTTCCAACAATATACAGAAATATCCTCTGCTTACAGAGAGCTGATAAATGGATGTTGCCTTTCCAACCTTGTGTTTATGACCCGTGCAATCCTGTCAGGAGTGCAGTGCTGCTCCTGCAGTTTCTGAGTTGCATCCTCTTGGTCTGATCATTCTGTTTTATGGAGTTTGCTAATACAGGATGGCAGGTTGGAATTAAATTGATGTGTATTGGGAGGTATGGTAGCAATGCTGTTAAAGCATCTCTTTTGATCAGTGATGGTGGTTCCCTGTATATAGAGATATCGAAATACAAAATTACTTCTTTGAAATAGACTGTTATGGAGGAAGTTTTCCCCCAAAATGGTCCATGTAGTTTAAACGGGGTTCATATGTACATACGAATATACATATATATATATATGGACAGCAAATATGGATATGGGGCTCCTGTCTTTTCACTGAAATCAATAGTGGAAGTGCCAATGGCATAAGTGTTACAGAGCTGCCCTCCTCATGGATACATGGACTTAAGGTCTATCTCCCTCGGAAAATCCCCCAGAGTGGGGGTAGGTCTCTCCTCGCAGCCCCCAGCAGCTCGGGGGTTTCTTCAGGAGTGTTTTGGCCTTGGCTCTGTAGGGGATATCGTGTAAGTGGCTCCCGCTGCCTGTTGCAGCTACAGAACTGCGCCTGGCTCGAAGCGTTGGTTTGTGGTGGAGGGAGCTGCGGCTCTTCCGTGTGAAACGCGGGCAGCCCCGCACGCGCCCTCGTGCACCCTCAGCCACCCACCCGACCCACCGAGCAAAACCGTCCGGCAAGCACCGAACGGCAGCGAACGCCCCGACTTCGCAGCCTGGGAGAACAACATCCCGGAGGGGATATAACAACATCAGCTGTGGCAGGATGTCCTTCATTAACCTCTTTGGAGCTGGAGAGACCAGTGGGCATGATGAAGGTGTCATCTGGTTTGTGACTCATTCACCCTTTTGAAGGGTTTTGTGTAAAAATGAGCTGCAAAGTGTAAAAACAGGTGACCAGGGTGTTCCCTGCCAGGAACTGGACTCTAACCAGGAGAGCCCTTTATTTTACATCTGTGTCATCCCTAATGCAGGAAGTGAAGCTGGGTGATTATAGTGTCTGCTCCATCATCAAAATGCCTATGTTCTCCTTGGACTTGCAATGAAGAATCGGGTCTGTGGAATTAAGATGCATTTCAAAATAAGAGGTTGATCAGAAAAATTCTTCTGTGCACATCTGATGTGCTTTGTTCATTAAATACTGATAATTGAAGGAAAAACTGAGTGTAAGTGCATTTTTAAAAGGGCTTAGTTAGTGGCATGTATGCATTTCTCCCAGTGAAGTTTATATCTGTGATTCCAGAATCTCAAATCTGTGGATATGCTGCCTAGCTCCTATTCTTACTCTATCCAACAAGTGCTTGGTCAGGTCACAAATAACTTTGAAATGCTCTGTCACCAGTGAAATCTTGAAACTTTAGTTTGATGCTTAAGCAGCTTGCCCAACTAGCTTGTACAAGGCTTGGGCACTGTTCGTTGCCTAAAGAAATTCTAGAAATCACACTGGAGCTCAACTGAGTTAGATGGCTAATGGAGATAACATCTTTATGTGCAAAGGCATGAGCCGAGAACTCTGTTCTACTGGTCGTGCATCTTATTTATGGATATTGTGTGAAATGTATAACGTAGGCTGTGCAGTACTGCTCTGGCTGAGCCTTATTCTGGCTGAGAGAGAGCTGGGTTCTGGCCCTGTTCAGGCCTGTCCTGCAGTGGGATTAGGTTTTGTGCCCCCAGAGTCTGCTGGCTTGCACTGCTCCGGGCACCTCTGGTTAGAACCATTTCCCTGGTTAGAAATACATCCCCTGTTTATAAGAGCTGCAGTTTGACGGGAACAGACAGGATTTGTCCATGTTACCCCTTCCAGGAGAGTAGCCTCAGTGTCATTGCCTTTGACTCACTAATGAATTACACAAATGAGGTCACTGCCCCTGTGGCCCTGCCGTCTGCCTCGGGGGATCTGCCCCGAAAGCTGCACGGGGCTGGAGGGGAGCTCGGCCTCCTCGGACGTGGGGATCTGCTGGGGACTCTGCCCCGGCCTCCAGGCCAGGCCAAGGCTGTAGGGCTCTAACGTGTCTCTTGACACGGCTTCATCCGCCCGCTCCAGCAGAAGGTCGTGTTTAGTTATTCCAACAAATGGACAGTCACTTCCTCTTTAAGAATTCGGAAACTTCTCTGTTTTTCATTTTTATTTAAAACCCAAATCTTTAAATGAGTCATTTTGCCTTTTGAAAACTTAGAAGAATTATCCAATAATATCAGTGTATTTTGTTATTTACACATCTTGGTTTTCATCCTTACATTTGCTAGTTTAGCCTATTCTTTATTTCACCATATGGTATGGCTTCTTTATCAGCTTTGCTTCTTGTTTCTTCACTATTTTTTTAAGCTGTGAAATGAATTCATTGACATCCAGTGGGAAGTGTTTTTAGGTCAGTGACTAATTTTCCCAGGCTCTGGTGATTTTTGCTAACACTGTATAGAGGAAAGAGGCTGTTTTAATAACTGAGCTTCCTATCCTTACCTTGGCTTTCCTTCTGTCACCTGGTGCATCTGCCTGCAGAGTGATGGTGACAGAAAAGCTAATAGGCTTCCCAAGTGGTCAAACGTGCTACAGCATGGGAGAGTTTCTACCTCACATCTAATGCCACATAGACAGTGTCTGCATCAGCAGCTGTGCTGATAGCAGGATCCTCCCTTATTGCTTATTTGGTTCCCTCTTCTGCAGCGCATTGAGCAACTCGCCCTTTTCTACAGCTTCATCATACAAACACCTTGTGAGATGGTGAGAGGATGTTATTCCCATTTTGCTGAAAGGAACTGAGAAACAGGGATCGTGGGGTTTTCCCAGTGCTCACACACAGTTTCCAATGGAGCAGAAAATTGAATTTAGTGTGCAAATTACTGGGTTTTTTATTCTCAAAAATAAAGCAAGCAGTACTGCCCTGTCCCTGTGATTACATAGTTTAAAATGGTAGTAAGTGAATAAGCAGAGTTTTATGGTAGGGTATGCTTTGGATTTTCCCTTCAGGCCACTCTTGATGTGTTTGACTTTGAAAGCTTGCAAATAGCAACTGAAGTGAAAATAAAGAAATCTCCTGCTTAAAGGAGGCAGTCGCCTTTTCTCCGTAGAAATGGAAACCAGTTCTAACACTCACAAATGTAGCAGAGCAGCTTTGAAAAATGTTTTTAAAGGTCCGTATTGCAACCTCAATTTCAATTCTATAACTTTGCTAATATACTTGTTAACTTATTTTTCCTCATTGAGAGGAAAAAGGACTTTGAAATTAATACAAAGAGTTTTTGTAGGCCACTGTTTCTACTTGGAGGACATTGGTTCCAATGTCAATTGACAGAGTACAGAATCCACTGTTCAAATAGAAAATAAAATCTTTTGCCACATTTAGATGAATGGTTTTAAATTTTACATTATATTTTTCAAAGGAAAGAAGGACTCCAACCTGAGAAGGCTGAACAAAATCTCTGAAGTACACACTTAAAATTATGTATCTGCTGTTGTGTGTTAATTAATTTGCAGTTCTTTATGTCTTAGATTTCCTTTTTTTTTTTTTTTTGGTATTTTCTAGGCATAAACACACAAATTTAGGGGGTCTGTCTTAAGCAGGGTGATTTCGCATATTTTTGGTCTCTCTATGATTCTAAAAATGTTCATACAGGTATTTGCATTTGTACTACTTTGCTAAAAATCAACAAGGTTTACGCCCGGGCCATTCTCTATTGAACATTTGGAAGCTTAAAGGGCTTTAATCTTCATATTCAGAATTTCATCACATTTTATCTCTTGATCTGAAATTTTAATGGAAGACTGTTTGCATGTCAGTATGGCCAAATTTAAAAGAGCTTTACTCACCTTACGAATGTGTTTCACAGGGGTAGTTCCTGAGGCGGGTCTGTATGGCTGTGTTCAGCTGGGTTCATCACATCTCAAACTTTTAATGAGTTCTTCAAATGCAGTCTCTACTATTTCAGTTAAAAAGATTGCTCTCCTATGGCAGCATAGGCTAAGGTCATACATTTCCCTGATGTTCTGCCACCCCTTTATGCAGAGGGCTTAGCCTAAGCACATTTATGTCCAGACACAGGCTTTTCTGCTGAGCTGTACTTCTGAATACTTGAATTCCTTGTCTACTAACCTGTATTAGCTCATTTTACAGGACTTGTAAACTTGGACTTCACACACATGCTTTTAATTGCAAGCTGCTGTGAGCAATGCTCAAAACTGCCAGATTTTGAGAGCTGGAGTAAATGCAGTTGTTTATAAAGAAGAGGAATTTCAGAGAAAGCAGTTCTGTTTGAATATGCTCATCCGAATTGCGGGACCCGGTTCAGATCTCATCTTGTTGAGCGTAAATGAGGAGTAGCTGCACTTGCCTAGCACCAAGGGAGCTACCCTTGCCTAGACCTGTGCGACACCGAATGGATTAACAGCTATCGCTTTATAGAGCAGAATCCTTGACAGCGAGAAAGGACATAAACAGAGTAGCCTCTTGTTCATGCTCCATATAGACTCTCCAGCTGGCAACGTGCTTTGTGGCAGCACTGCCTATTTTAACACATTATTTTGTTTTGTTTGCTGGGGCTTTTCCATACAAGCAGTTTTATTGTTCAGGAGGGAGCACTTCCACCCTTGCTAACAGTCGCTGAGCTGCCCTGTTGGGTAATTACAGCTCTGCACATGCCAAGACCTCACAGCAAGCAGCGCAGCCCAGCCTGATGTGAGGAGACACGCGCTGGCACCGAGGAGCGAGCTGGGGAGACAGCGAAGAGAGAAAAACACAGGCCGAGACTGCACGGGGTTACGCTCGCTCTGCCTGCGACAGCAGCACAAGGGACAATGTTGTTTTTCTCAGCAGTTTTCCAGCACAGTTTCTCTGTTCACTGATGAATTAAGTGTATGTGAAACTGTGCCAGAGCTAATCCAAATTCCACCCAGACGGTTAAATCCAATTGCTTCTGCCTTCCCCATAATAAAGCACAAGTGTCCGTGATGCAGTTTGCTTCGTTACTGTCTTTGTCCTCCTTTGCTGACTCCTGCCCTCCCAGTTCTCACCATATGGATGATCTTCCCTCATATCCATCATGTGTGGGTTTATGGGTACTTCCAAGGGTAGATCTTATCTTGCTTCATCCCTGAAGAAATACATTAAAAATATACAAATTATAAGGTAAGTGTTATAAATACTCCAGTGTAATTTCCAAAAGTGCTTTGCTGAAAGCAAGAACAATCTTTCCTGAGTTAGAGGAAAACTGCCTATTTCTGCAACCACTTCAAGCCTCAGAGAACTGGCCCTCATACACATTTATATGGTCCGTGCATGGCTAAGTATGGGAAGTAGCCCAGCTCGTGCTGTGAGGGGTATCACTATTCCTGAATCTTCCGTTCCTCCTGCATAGCTGATGAAAATAGATAGGATTCTCCCCAGGTTATATACTTCAGAGTATGGTCTTGACTTAGTGCCCTGAATTATGGGCTAGCAGGAGGTTAAGATCCTAATTTACACATTGAAGTTGAACACATGATGTAGGTGGCATGAATGTCTCCTCATGTCTTCAGCAGAAATCTTGGGTTACTCTCCAGCTGTTTCTCTCTGAGTCAGATAACTCACCTGGTCTCTGAGAAACGAGCGTGCCGTTCACCAGGGAATGAACTCCCATTTGTGTATCACTGCATATTTATGAGTTAGGTGACCCTAAGCAGTAATGCTCATATGTTACGTGTTCCTTGTTAGGGCTTGATGCCAGTCCTGAAGAGTTGCAGGATCATTCTGAGTGACTGCAGCAGCCTCCCGGCGCCTTGGAGGATGCATCGTGGCTGGGCTAGACCTAGAGCAGTAAACCTGCAGAGGTTTAACTTTCTAAACCAAGGAGAAACCTGCCCCGGGAGCTGTCCACACAAATCTCTAGGTGGGGGCATCCTAAGTGCAGCCCAGGATGTGATAAGTAAATGCATTCTGCTGGGGAACACAGTAAAGGACGTTGCCCTACTGGTTTGGTTAGAATGGAGCAGGATACGTTCTGAACTTGTCTTGAAGAAGGAAGTCTGCTGCTGCCACTGAATTTGGAGTTACAAAAATAAGCATATATAATAACTAATAATATTAGAGGGTTAATAATTAACATCCCTCCCACGGTGCAGTTTTAGTCCATCTAAAATTTAATATTATAGTTTATAAGAATTTAGTCATTATAATCAACAGAATTTAGAGTATGATTAAGCTGACCAGACAGATCAGGCTAAGCTGAATCACTCTCTAGATTTCATTAACTTTATTAAAAGATCTCCACTGTCTGTAATAAGCAACACGTAGTACATACTAGTCCACAGCAAGACATCACACACCAAAACATCAATGCCCAGGTGGGACTGGACTATCTACGCTCGGCAGAATATCCTACACAGCAGTGGTGGCCACACAACTTGCACTCAACATCTAAAGATACCTCAAGACCCAACAAGAGAAATTCCAAGTTCAATAGTGAGGAATTCAAAGGAATCTGACATCTGCAAGTTGTTACATGAAAAACAGCAAACATATCCCTGTACTTGAAAAAGAAAAGAGCCAATACAGACATATTTGTTTGATTTGATATTATACCAGGGAGTAGTTTTAATTGAAGGAGCAGTTTTAATCTAGAGATTAAAAAAAAAACCTGAAAAATAAAGGACATACAATCGGATGGTAAGTAAATAAAACGTAACCATGGATTATATTGACTGTGGTATTTTAGAGGGGTTAATAGTGATATTTCTCCAGGAATTTATCTTGGACCTTTCAAGCTAAATATCTATTACGCGTCTAACTGTGATGGCTGCCCTCCATGGCCAGGATGGTTAAGTACGTATTTCTAAACTCCATATGAGAAGAGAACAAAACCTTTCCTTCTGTATAAGTTAAAATAGTGGTAGTAATGGATAAATATAACACCAGGCAGTACTTTCTGTATCCCTCTTCATTTATTTTTTCATAGTATTTGTTTTTGAGATGCTACCAAGCAGGACTCAGAAACATACATACCTTCAGATGGTTTTAACATATGCTTGCCTTTCATCATTACAAAAAGTGACTGCTTTCCTCTCCTTTCCTTTGGCATAGCATACTTGACTTTTTAAGTATCATCTTATTTGTTACACATGAGATTTACATTCAAATATGACAGCAGGAACAAAACGTATTAGTTAACGGACTGCATAAAACGTTCTAAAAAGGAGCACATCAAAATTCTTTCTTATTATGTTATTGCAATGACCAATAGTTTTACCTTTGTGCACAGTCATTTTCATTTTTAAGCTTTTCCAAATAAGAGTTTGCAAATCCCAAATAATAATTGGCTCTAGGATAAATTCAACAATATTTAGCCTTCAAGAAATAACTAATGCTGAAATCACTAGTAGGACTCTTTGTAACCATGAGGTGGCAGCGTGGAGAAAGTGGGTGATGGATAATTCTCAGGGATCCTCTCTGGAGACTTGATCACAACCAAAGGATCTGGTTGGCACCATGTTGCTGTCTATGTTTACCATGTTATTTGATTGAAACATGTATGAATCATCTTGTTGGAGCAAACACTGACGTGCATCTGGAGGTTTCACTCTGTGACATTTTTTCACAAAGTTCAGGAAGATTTCAAGCGCAAAATTTTATGGGTTACATCATGAGTATTTAACCTACTGAACATCATTGCCTGCTCTATAATGGAGACACTTTTGGATTTAAGAAATATCTCCGCAGGAATAAGCACTTTGTAAACCCAGGCACTCCTCAAAGGCTTAGTCTCGTGGTGTTCCTTAGCGAGTGCATGAAGTTGTTGAGGTGGAAGATAATCTCATGAAAATACATAATCTTAAACTTAAGGGCAGAATGGTCTGTCGTCAACCAAAAGCAGAAAAGATCTTGTGAAATATATGACATTTAAGTTAACCAACAAGGTAATGAGCTGCTCTTGCTTTCCCAACATTTACTAAATAATATGATTACATCATATGTGTAATATAAGTGAAATAAAGCAATCATAATAAAGCAAATGTGCTTTCTTGACACTTACTTCACCCCTGTACTTGCCTCGGATACCCCGGGAGACCATTACCCCGGAGCAGTGCTCCTTTTCTTCAACCCTACCTTTAAATACGTGTTGCAGCACCTTTGCCATTAGAGCACTCCAGCAAGCTTTTATAGTGAAAGGAGGAGGAATAAAGATCTTGGAAAGAAATCAGAACAAAAGGTTGCAAGCAGGAAAATAAGTAGCTACATGGTGATTACATGGTCACAACTGATGATGACTAATTGTAAATACTTAAATACATTTTAAATGTTTGCTTTTAGAATATTTGTTTTAAATACACATGAAAGTCTAAACTATTGTCTGTTAATGAAGGAATTTGTCTTATTTAGTTCTGCTATCTAAGTATGCAATTAACTCATCTCCATTATTATTGCCTGTTTTTTTTTGTCAAAGCTTATTAGACTAGTGGAATATGTGCAGAATACAAGATCTCACTAAAGATTTGGTCTAACACATTTAGAGCTGCTAAAGCTTATAGCAATGCTAACAAGTTTCTAAAAAATTACAGATTACAGAATGTTTGCTATATGCCTAAAATGCTTGAATAAGGTGGGACCAGTACAGGAGGGCAACACAGCAGCTTCCATAAAATCAGTCCCCAAAAACGTGTTTAAAAGACAACAGCATTAGCACCCTCAGTTTAGAGACATCACTGCTTTGTCATTTGGGGAGTACAGGTTAAAAAGGCTATAAGAATGGCTACTAAAATGTCCCAGTTCCTACCAGATGATAGGATTTAACAGGGCAGGTCCAAGGCTCCAAGCAGAGAGCTATTTCTTCCACAGTGGTCTCTCCAACCCTACTGAGAGACCTATGTGGAATGCAGTAAGCTAGACTTTTCAGTAACAGTTTATTCTAATTTTTATATTAATGTCAGGAAAGATTCATTCTTACAAAATTTTGTTTGTTTAGATCTCTGCCATGCCTGTCTGAGATTTAATCAACGCTGCTGAGATAAGCACAGTTTAAACCGAGGCCTAGCCTGAACAGAGGAGCTGTGTAAGAACCATCGGGTGATGGCTAGGACCAAAAGATGAAGAGTGGGGTATGATCTTAAAAGAAGGGAGGCACTTGAGATACCTCAGGATGACCTCAACAGTGACAAAAGGCACCAGTTAACATCATATCCTACAAAATAGCATTTTAAAATGAGAGTGACAGCATAAATTTAATTTCCTTTGGCTCAGATGCAAAATACTGAGGATGCTAGCACACGCAAAAATACTAAGTCTAACCTTATTCATCTTGTATTACTGTTGTTCAAAGGCACAATGCAACTCATGCAGAGTGGAACATACACACTTGGGGTGCTCATCACCAAATTAGTTACACAAGCATCCTCAAAACAGTTTTTAAAAATCCTTTTTTTTTTTTTTTGCACCCCACTGGAATACATGTGCATCAAATTAACAACTTTTTTCTTTGTGATCTGTGGTCAGAAAAAAAAATGCATGGAAACTTAGAAGACTTTAATGTAACCATCTGACTTGGGCAGACCTTAATGAAAACATGAGCTATCACAAGATGCGTTGCAGACAAACCAAACTGCTGTTATCAGTGGTTCCCAAGACATAGGCATTTTCTATAAACATACTAATGTGTTTCTTTTATCAAACCAGTGTGACCACTTGACTACTGTGACTCAACCTCCAGCAGTCATAAGATTTGCTGAATGCACGGAGATTAAAAACAAAGGAAAAACAACCACAACCTCCATCTTTTTTATTACATTTATACTGAATGAGGGATTTTGATCTGGAAAGCTCGGAATATAGAGCTGGTGGAAGGCGGGGGTACCACCCCTTCCTCCACAGCCAGCTTTATCTGACACCGTCAGTCTGAAGGATGTGCTTAAAGGATGTTCTTAAATAATTTTCATGTTCTTAAAGAGCCCTGAGTCACCCGTGGGGGTCGTGTCGCGGGGCCCGTGTACAAAGCTCTCGGGAACACGGAGCGCGGGGCAGCGCTCGTGGGCAGAAGCCCGGACGCGCCAGACCGGGGCCGTCCCCGCCGCCCACCACAGCGCAGCTCCGCGGTGCTTCTGGCGAGCGGGC
>NW_010585084.1:56381-91240 GCF_000705375.1 Tinamus guttatus | reverse complement strand
TCGGGCGTGGCGGGGCACGGCGGGCAGGGCACGGCGGGCGTGGCTCGCACAGGGGCTCTCGGCCGAGCGCGTCTGCGTCGGAGGCCGGCGCCGAGCGCGGCCGCTGCGCGCTGGGGCTCCCGGGCACGTGAGCGGCACCGCGTTCCTGTCCTGCCTCCCGGCACAGGCCCGCTGCCTGCCCCATGGAACAGCTCTGCAGCAATACACAATACGTCCTACATGCTGAAAACATAAACAGCATATAGCCCTTGCGCTGGGCTTGCTACATAGAAATATTTTGAAGTTTTATCTTCTTTTATTTTCATTTGAACTTGGATAACTAGAGGTTTTTTTTTTTCTTTTTTTAAGATAAATGTTAGTTTTCTATGTGCGGTCTTGACACATGGAATGATCTTTCTATTTTATCCTGCAGAGTATTTAATATCTGTCATGACAGAATGATGTTGATCTCTGAAACATATTGAAAAGCCAGTAAATGTTAGTAAACTTCTTAAACTTAGCAATTTATCATTTAGATATCATACTCCTAGCATTGCATTTAGGTATTGTTTTCACAGGAATAGTTAGCACTTCTTCTGTATCTTATGTAGTATGTCTCCTTGTAATCCATCCTTAAAAGCAAATACTCCAGCATTGCGGAAATGAGTTGTTTGGGTGTTTTAATGTTTCCCAAGCTGGAACTTTCTGCAGAAGTGGGCTGAATTTCTCAAGTTAGTTTATATAGAGAAACTGAAACTGTATCTATCGCTGAGTGCTTGGCTGTCCTATTCCATGCACCACTCTTCCCCCATCTGCAGTTCCAGCACCTCAAACCAAGCTCTGTTTGGGAGGACTCACTTCAATCTACAGTGCTCACAACCTCAACGGGAGAAAGCAGCGCTGTCCTGAAGGCTGCTCCTTGGCTACTCAGTGTAGATGCTGGCCAAGGAGCTATGTCATTAACGAGAAATAATCACAAAACTACTTGAAGAATTTGGTGGTTTCCTTTCTCATCATGGTTTCTAATATCATGTCAGGCTGGAAAACTGTAAAAGCTGTAAAGGATTTATTAGAGCAATTATCGTCGAACTAAGGGGGTTTCTCAGGTCAGCAGAAATCTATGTCTGTCATTACCTGGTGTCCTTTACTTCCATTTTTATTTCTTTGCAAAATAGTTTTGTTTCTGTCAGGTCACGGTAATGCTGTAAAGATTCTACTGAAATGCCATTACTACCCTGTCATAGATGCTGTTTGCGCTGCAAAAGTTACGCTATTGCCTCCATAGCTGGTAATGGCTTGAACAAAACATACTGATATTTTGTCACTTTGAGTGGCATTTGTATTACTGTCCTTGTTCATGTGGACGTGTTATAGAAAACCATGTGGTTTTTGAATGCTAAACAAAGTTGTGGATAGAAGTAATTCTAGGATTAAAAGTGAACTGTTTTCAATTCTACATAACACTTCTACACTTGCATCCTCTGTAGTGCTTAGAGTGGGGAAGGCACTGATGCCTGTGTGATACCGTGTTCCCTGTACTGCCCTCAAAGATTTGTAGCTTGTTCTCCAAAGAATATTCAGCTTTACTTAATAAATTTGTATCATCTGGGGTGTTTGTTGATTTCTCTGTAAAATGATTCTTATATCCCTGTGGTTATTGGATTGAGATCCCAGAGATATCAGATTGGAAGTGGAAGCGTTTACTTCCAAGTGAGGAAATCAACGTGAGACTTTGAAATTTTAAGAGCTGCTTTTGCTTGATTTAATGGTATTCTTAAAAGTGGGGATTGCTGAGTTATTCCTAAATGCTAGCCTGAGTGGCCAGTCAGAATGTTATCAGCAAGGATACCCAAACCACCAGAAGGTGCACTGTTGCTAAAGGAAGATGTCAGCCTGTTGGCACAGGGTTCATTTTCTAGATCTGATAGAAAATCAGCAAGTTATTGGCATCCTTAAAGCTGTTTTAGGTATGCCTTTGTGTCTTCAGATTAGTGTTTTGAGAGGCGGTTACTTTTTGTTACTGTGCTGTTATGTTCATGAAATATTCCTGAATGCTTGCAAGTACTGGAGAAGCGCATTGCTGTCTTTGTTTCTGGAAAGAATTTATTACCTTCCGATAACTGAGGATCTGGCATGAGAAAAATAAAGTTCTACTTGATCAGCAAAGATGTTTTGAAATGTTTCCCTGTATTTTTCTTGCTTATACATGAACTCTCTAGGGAGAAAGTAATTTAGAAACTATGAGGTTTTGCTGCATTTTCTTCAGCATTTAGCGATAGCTCTATTTTATATCCCAAAATATTGCAGTTTCTTTGTCATCTTTCCTGACCTTCCTGAGGAAGGGGTTCCATATTAAGATCCAGAGTTTGGGGGTGTAACTGCCCTACTTTGTTCAGCATCATAGTGCCCTGTTTTGGCTAAGGGAAGCTCTCGGGCTGCAGACAGTGAGCTCTACAAGCAGTAATGACACATCGGAGCTGCTTTGGGAGCCAGGCTGTTTTGTAAAATGAAGCGAGGGATGTAGGGACCTCGAAGGAGTAGTCAGAGGTCTTCACTCTTAGCCCTGTGTTCAGAGTACTAAGTCACATCTGCATTTCTAGCTTGAAAAATATTGTCCAGTGGTAATAACATCTCATACACAGTTTATATTCTGCAAACTGTAGCTGCTATTAGTTTGGCTTACTCCAGTTCCCCTTCTTTAGAGACCTCTATTAAAACAACCAGCGTGAAAAGTAGGTTAGAAAAGACCTATTTTGATCAGGAACATTCAGATCAATTCTAATAGAAATTTCTGCTTCTGGACAGTTGCTTCATTTACTGTGGGAGTGCAGCCTTGTGCGTGTTCCGCAGATTGTGTCACCACTGTCACAAATCAGGGTCTTCACAGTCTGTTTTAATAGCTGTTTGTTTCATTCTCTTTTTGTTTAGGACCACTGAACCTTAGCTCTGTTAGTTGTGGAGGACAGGCATAAAGATGCTGTCTTTTTTTTTTTTTTTTTATTCTCCTAAATGTTTCTAGTATTTTATAGCATCATATCTTTCTACCTGAAAAAAATACATTCCTTTAAAGGTTGCTTATTGCTTTTGGCAATCTCTGCTTTATGCATTGGTTTTGGTTTTATTAACTAAATTTATGAACCGATATCATTGAAATCAACAGATAACGCTCCGAAAGCCAAGTCTAGTTAGTGCAGACTGTTTTGGCTGACATACGACACATTATTCTGCTCTGTCTCTGTTGGAGTTTCAGGTTCTGGTAGCAAATGTTTCCTTTCTGGTTCCTAACACGGTTGCAGCTGCAGCCAGACCCAGCTCTGCCAGCTCCCCGACCTCCATGAGGTGTTCCATGTGACCTGGGAATCCAAAATTCTCTCCCCTTACCACTATTAAAATAGGAACGTAACTAACCTCTCAAAATGTTTTTTCATGTACATGTTTTGAAATTCAAATATTATTGAATATTAAGTAATAATAACAGATCTATTTGCATTTGGCCTAAGCGTTTTTTTTTTTGAAAAGGGATTCTGAAATGAACATGCAAGAACCCTTGCTCTGATTAATATTTTGATAATTCTTGCTGTGTGGTCTTAGGTAGTTCATTCTTATTACTTAGATTTTAAGCAGTAGGTTTGAAGCCTAGATGTAGGATAAGCATCAAGATAAAATCCAGCTTCACAGGCGACTGACAAGGTCTTTTGCATGCGAGTCTCCGGGCGGCTCTGCCTCCGTCGACCCGAGCGTTCTACGGGGCTGCGCGGCGCTCGGGGCCGCTTCCTGCTCCCGGCTTTGCCGTGCGACTCCCTCACAGAAATCCCCATACGGGTTAATCCGGCAGCGTGGGCTGAAGGGCTGTGAAGGGGCTGTTAGTGCTGTGCTGCCTGCAGCCAAATGTTCTCTTTCCATCAGGATGATGTGTCTAGTTTCCCGTATACACTTTTCCTCTCCGTATCAGACAGCAGGAAATCAGATGTGGGCTGATTTTCCTTATGGAGGGCTGTGTGCCCTCTTTGTAGAGGGTTTAGGTATGGGGAGGATTCCTGTAGCTGAGGTTGTCCTGGAGATCCAGGCTCTGCAATAAAAGAGATTTAACTAGTTGTTTTGTAGAGAAAAATGAGGCAAGCCGGCCCTTGAAAGCTAAGGCAATCAAAAATTCCTTTTAAACCTCAAATATGGGTAGTGATCTAAATGTTACATCTAGGATGCACCCTTGGCAAAATGGATATTTAAGTGAAAGGGACATTGCCTGGACAAATTTAACTGGAAATGAATATTTTGTGAAAAGTAGGCTCTTGACCTCAAGTCATATTTCTTTAAAAGTATTATAGCAAACAGTTATTTTTATAACAAGTATTTGAATCACAGTTTATGCAATCCAAACACTGAAGCATTATGTTACTGCAGGAGGATGGGAACTTAAACAACTGCTCTTATTATTTTCAACAAATCTGGCTCTGTTTCTTTTTTTTTTTTTTCTTGTGCACACTTTAATTTTGGAATATAACCTTTAAAATAGAATCATAGACCTCTTTCCAGTTCAGCAGTAGTGAGGTTATGATGGCTGTGGGGAGTAAAAGAAGAGACCTTAAGAGTCCTTTTGTGCCTGATCATGTGTGGGTCACCCGTAAACGGGTTCACGTGGGTAGCGGTGTATCTGGGGCTCAAAGCCGAGTGGCTCACGCCTGGGGTTATTCACAATGAAGTAGGGCCCTTGTCGAGATGAGCAGTGTGTGTCATGAGGGGACAGCGGTGGCTCGGCTGGGCCCTGGCCTCGTGGGACTGGTAGCGCGGCCTTGTGCGTGGCACGGCCGGCTCCGTGTCCTTCTGCTCCTGGCGTGACTGTCTGGCATAAGCCCAGGTGCAACCTTGGACTGCTCATGAGCTTCAGGAAGCAAAGGTTTGCCCTCTGATTTTCCCTCTTTTCCCTTTTTGATTTTTTTTCTACCATAGTCTATTTGCTTGCCTCCAGTCTGTGCCCTTAGTCCAACCTTCTGGCACTCCCATCATGCTGAGTCCTTGCCTCTAATCTTCCTGCCCTTTCTGTTTGACCCCTTCTATTTTGCCGTGCTTTTTGAGAAATGCATTTTTACCTTTGTTGCGCATTCCTAGGTCCTACCTCTCCTGCATGTGCTACTGCTAAGCAAATAATGTAATCCTTATTCTCTCAGATTTCTCAATAGTTATCCATACGTGGGTAAGATTTCTTTATTTTTCCTATATCTTTGGACTTTAAATAGCATTAAACAAACTATTTTGATCTCCATCTTCTCTTCCATGACTGTTGGAAGATCGTACGTCGTGAGGAGTTTATCCGTTGGCTTACAGTCTGCGATTACAAATAACTGCATTGCCTGGGTTGCAATTCTTAAAAGATATTCTGAAGTTGGGGGACTTATTTATTTTTAAAGAGAGGTAGAATGCATATACGTTGCTTTCTTCTAAGTAAAAAGCTGAAAATGGATTTAGTTAGTGGCATTATTAAGATTTGCAATTCATGGAAGAAAATTCTTGGTAATTACCATTTCTGTAATTGAAACTTTGCCCAGCTTCAATGTGTCCAGCTGTATGTAAATCTTCTCTACCTACATATTTTTGTGTTTCTTTCTTCATGTAAATGCGGAATCTCCGGGCGGACGGGCTCTTGCGCCCTCACTGTCCTCCGCTTCACTTCGTGCTCTGTGGCTCCTGTACACAAGAAGATTTGGGCTGGGGCCCTGCAGGTCGGGGGGCTTTCCAGCCCTGCTCAGGCTTCACATCCTGAAGGCGGGTTTGCTGTGGAGACCTGCTGAGGCGGCGTGTGCCTTCGTTGCTCCACTTGCTGGCTGCCCCATCGTGTCCACGGTGGCTTTGCTGGTGCAGTCGTGCTGTGCTAACAGACCCACGGGAGTGGGAGGTCGGCGGCACCGCCAAGGTTGCCAGAGGAGCTCTACGGCTCCACTCGGCTCATTCATGTGACAGAAATGAGTTGGAAGTACCCAGATCTCAAGAGGATATGCTGACTTTCTTGAGCCGGGGTCGCTTCCCTGTTGGGGACTCTAATTCTGTTTTTCATCTGGGCAGACCAGTTCTCATGCAGGTACACCAGCAACATTCTGCTAAGGATAATCTATCAAAGGAATAGGAAAAAAAAAAAAGTTATCTCCAGATAGCAACCTTTGGTGAGGGTGCTGCGGTGTAGGTAGGTATTGGGAAGCTTCCGTTCAGCAATGCCCTTGAGCTGCATACTCAATCCATGGCAAGCTGGAAAGCACTTGTATTTGTAAGGGTATTAAAGCACCTGAGCCTGTTCTTATCTTGCAGTTAAGTCCTATGGTAAGTTCATTTCTACATGGGGCCTGTGTGAGAGTAGAGCTGGTTAAAACAGTTGAAAACATTGGGCTTGCCCCTACAAGATGCTTACAAGTTGTCTTTTCATCAGAGCACTTGGGGAAAGTGATGTGGCATCTGATGCATAAATACTCTTATTAACCTCATTCTACTTGTTAAAGTTTCTTTAAGTAACGTGGATATACTTTTTTATCTGTTAGAAATAAAAGGGAAGGTACACGCAGATAAAGTTTTAACGCTGTTGTCTTCTGTAATCTGGAAAGTAATCTGACTCGGGCCTGTTTGATCTCTGGAAAGATCTCAACAGCGTTTTTCAAGTACAAGCCAGGTGATACGTTTTCACCTTACAGTGGAATAAAGAGCTAAGACCTGCTTCAAGAAAACAGTTTAGTGCTGATGGTAAATGCAGTGGCCTCTGCTCATCGTACTGTGTCTGATTTCTTTGTTCATCCACTCCTCTAGATCCTCCTCTTCTGCTTTGTCTTCTCTTTCTCCTGTTGCATCGGGGATTTTGTTCTCCATCAGGAAAGCTTATCCTAGCAGGATGGAATTACTGCCCAGGACTGGGTCATGATGGCCTTTTCTGCTCCCATAAAATAAACAGAAATGTTTAAGTGTCTTTTCTGAATGGAGCTTAAATCGGACATGAGGAAGGAGCCACTGTCTCACTGTAAAGACATGCAGAACTTGCCACCAGGCACATGCAAATATATATTACATAGATAGCTAATATGCTGATAGTTACTATTATTTCCATTAGTGTCATTCCTTTAATTAAAAGGGTTCATTATCATCTCCATGGGGGTATTTTGACCTAGTAAATAATTGACAATCAAAGAATTACTGCAGATGAAGGTTGTGGTGATGAAAAACACTTCACCTGTTAATAATTGAGTCTTGGATGATTTGTGTTTCCAAGCTCAGTGAGCAGTGAAGAGGGTAGAGCTGTCCTCTGAACCCTCCCTGTTCACCAGAAAGATGGGATTAAACAAAAAGGATTAATGAGATTTAGAGGGAAGGCTGAAGGGGATTTGGACATTAACTAATCTGGCAAATACTGTATCTGAATCTTGACAACAAGATTCATTCTAAAGTTATTGTATGTGCTCTTTCCATTCATGGAAATCCTTTTATTTCCTATTTCTAAAAGGTTTCAATTCTCTAAGGAGAGTATCTTCATGCTGCAGGCTAGCATTAAAATAACAATAGGTGTCTATCAAGAAAAGCAGTTTCCATGTCAATAAGTAACATTTATGAGAGAGTTGAAAGCACTTGAAATATGTTTTAAGACATATGGAGAATGGGTAGGGAAATGCAGTTTTATTCACTGGTACTACAGACTGTCACAGGAATTTCAGCATCCCTAAATTGTTTGTTTAAATACCCTTCTGTCAGCTCTGAAACTCACTTTGGGTCAGATGCTCATCTGTTGTAAATAAGCTTTACTGAACTCTGTGGAACTGCAGTAGTATGTGCCATTTAAGAAAATCTGCCTCTCTTATTTTCCAAGGTGATGTATCTACGCATCTCCTGAAGTCAAATCTTTTTCTGTCAGTTCAGGACAAGTAAAGAGTCAATACAGTCCTTGTAGTGAAATTGCTTCATTTGAAATAAAATACATGCTGTCAGATTTATTGAATAGAAACTAAATGTTCTACTCAAAATCTAAAGCTCTTCTTTCTCTATAGAGAAGTAGGGACTCTGTGTGAATGTAGAGGCAGTTGGGACACAGAACTTGCTGTCAGGAACATGTAAATCAAATAGAGCAGATAAGAACTGAAGATCTATTTTGCTTGTTTCTTCATTTCCCAAACACCATACAATAGGACCCTTTAGTTGTTTGTTCTCAGGAAAAGAGAAAGAAAGGTGAGAAAACATTCCTAGGAATAGTTGCAGTCAGAAACTAGGGATCCTTCCCTAATTTGGTCCTTCATCCTTAGTTTTCTTGTGGGTGTGTCTTCAAGGTGTGAAGGACACAGCCTTGCAAGGTCAACATGGTGTTACACGTAGCTGTTTGGGACATGTTAGAGAAGACTAGCAACTTCGCTCTTCCAGAGAACATGGATTTAGCATTAAATGCTCTGTTTGACTTGCTTTCTGAGTGAAGTGTCTTATTTCCACTCACAGTAGCTACCTGGTTGCAGAGTGCTGGGCAATGGCCTTTACCTGTTCAGAACCGTCTGGGTTGGAGCTGGCTGCTGCTGGGTCGGTCTGTCCATGGGACGGTTTTGGCCGACGCTCCCGGGTTTCGCAGGCACAGGGGCGCGTGCGGGGGCGCTTTGTGACGGGAGCAGCAGGCGCACGCCGGACACTCGTGTTGCTGGGCCTGGTTACGTGGACAGCCCGTGAGGCCGCTGTGCAAGCGTGATCGCCCCGGGCCTTCCGCTGGGCGGCTGGAGCTGCTGCCTCAGCTGAGACAGGGCAATGAGACAAAAATGTTGCAAGTTTTCATTGTTTCTCTAAGTCCTTGAATACCAGTTTGTTGTGAATGTATTGAAACCATCAACTCCGTTTCCTACTCTTGGTTTTGGCGACAGACAGGGAAGAGGAACAAGGCTATTTTCTAAAGCTATTATGTTAGTATATGCTTTTAATCTCCTATCTTCTGCTGAAGAGCAGCGTGTAAAGAGGAAGAGAAACTGGAAACCAGACGTGTTTGAACAGTTTCACTTGTGCTGCTGCTTTGTCTTTGTGAGCACTGTCAAGACACTGATGAGGCACCTGGGCTTACAGGGAAACCATTACTGCTGGATAAATGTGCGTATTCTCTTCTAGAAAAGGTGTCTTCCAGAATATCCTGGACTAGGTTAGTCCAACAGCTTTATTAATCACAAAAAGTCTGTACTGGAGATCCCTGATCAGTTGGTTTTCTCATCTTTAGCCAAGAGAAGCTTTAGAACTCCAAAAGAGTGTTCATAATTTGTGTATAAATCTTCTTATTTCGGGAAAAGAGCACTTGAGACATCAGTGAAGTTACAAGAGGTGACCAGAAGTAGGTAGGAGCAAGCACAGAGATGAGAAAGGTAACAAAGAGCCAAGGACAGTAATTATACCACTTTTTGCCTATTTGCTGTCATATCCAGACTTTGTAAACTAGCATTAGGCAACACAGAGATTTTACTGCAATTTCAGGAATGACCAAAGAGGACCTCACAGAATCACAGAATGGTTGAGGTTGGAAGGGACCTCTAGAGATCATTTAGTTCAAACCCCCTGCTCCAGCAGGGACACCCAGAGCACATGGCACAGGGCGGCATCCAGGTGGGTTTGGAAGATCTCCAGAGAAGGACCCTCCACAACCTCTCTGGGCAGCCTGTTCCAGGGCTCTGGCACCCTCAAAGTAGAGAAGTTCTATGACAGAAGTTTTATAAAAATAGGCAAGATTTAAACCCTCTAATTTTGAACTGTGTAAGGGACAGCTTTAAAAATATTGTCCAAGTAACATATTATAGGTTTGCTCTGTTTTGTTTCTCATTAGACTTCAGACCAGGATATGCAAACAGATATCTACCGAAAATATTTTTAATTATCTAAAAGTTGCTGTGATGGAGGGGGGATTAAAAGTATTTTTTTTTAAGCAAGATTCTAGGTAGACTTTATATAAAATAAATATAAGGGTTTAGAGCATCAGTCATTGATTATCCTAAACAGAATGGTCTGAACATTAATCCTTCTTTAAGTATGATCTCTTGTCAATTTTTTTCTATTCACTGGAAATATAAGGGCATCAAAACATTAATGCCACAGACTCATGACCATCACTGCATGACTGCAGTGTCAGCTTGCAGTACCACATCCTCCTGGAACATCTGCTTGATAACTGCAGTATAGTGTGGGGCTGCTTTTCTTTAATGACTGTATAATTTTAAGGTACCCTCATATTTGACATGCCCTTCCAGTTTCCCCCAGCTAGCCCCCATCTCAGCTCTAATTTTCCCTATCCTACAGGACATAACTTCTGTAATAAAGCTGTCTGAGTAATCCAGTCCAGGATATTGTACAAAACACGTTTTCTAGAAGTCAACACTCATTTTTGTCTAGTTATAGTGGATTTCCCCATGTGAGCCCAGTTTTCTTGGAAAGGTGCTAACAAAACACAGCAGCAAAAGTGAAACTTCACAGGAAGAGTTTCATGTTTTCAGTTTCCTTTCCCCTCCACACACCTAATGTTAGAGCATTTTAGTGCAGAGTCTTTTGCCAGTGTTGGGGTCTCAGTTTCGTTCTGTATCTTGCATTCCCGGTCTGTGCTGAGCAGCAGGACAATCTGCTGGCAATACCAAAGGCAAAGCACAGAGATGTTTTGGTGGCTTTTGCTTTTTAACTCAAAAGTGTTCAGTGATGGGCACTGAACTCCAGGCAGGCAGGAGTTTTTGGCATTCACCATCTCGGTTCATTATGGAGTGGAGGATGTTGCTTTAAGTCAAGAAAAACATTATAAGCAAGTGTTGACATTGTTAATTCTAGTTTCTGTTCATGCTGTCAGATAATCCAGATACCCATTTGCTTCATGAGGCTACTCTTTTATCAGCTTGATTAAAATTAAGTTGGCCCTCAGCCCATCAGGAAGTACCTCCAGTTTTATTTGTATCATTACTGGTATATTCTTTATGGATTAATTAATTCTCATGCTCGAGAAAAAAAATCTGTTTCTTTTTTTTTTCTTTTCTGATTCTCTTGGGCTTCCTTACCTCATGCTGACTGCTTGCAGAAATCCCCACAGAATACTGAAGAATTATCTGCCTTCTGGATTATGTGTTCGGGTTTTCTCCTTACTCTGAATAGTAAACATCTTGTTTTTTGAAATTAGTAATTTTTCAGAAGCTTCTAGTTATAGTTGAAAGTCTAGCAACTTCTTTTCCATTTTAAGTGATTCTTTATACTCTTCTTGACCTTTTTGATCCTGTGTTTTGTTTCTCCATTGTTACGTGAAAATATTTCCTTCTGCATGTGGATCAGTCGTTAAATCAGAATAATGGGGAGCTCCTGTTCTCAAATACTGTTTTGTCATTTTTCTGTTGTGCTCCTCCGTTCATAACATGGGCAAGCACAAAGACAGGAATCCAGATCTTACTGTAAGGAAATGCAACACGAGATAACCAGTGAAAACAGCACAAGTCTCATGAGCAGGTACAGCTGCTGCTGTAAAAGGCATGCTTATTATTCAATTAAAATAACTTGCTGGCATGGCACTGTAGAATTAAGATACAGGAACTCCATCGTTAAAGCCTGTCTTGTAGCATCAAAATATGTAAAAGATTTGTCTGGGTTATTCTCCTCTTCTCTTTGAAGAAAAAGAAAAGATTTAGTAGACTTGAAGTATGTAATTGAATGGCCTTTTACCAAGGAACTCCAGTTGTGTTATTTTTAGAGAAACCCTTATCAAAATTACATCTGTGCCTCTCTAAATGCGTGCCTGAGCTCTAGAGTGCTTAACATGTGAGAAAATGCTTTTGTATTTCTGTATCGATTAGCAATGTTGTTTTGTTTCCTAGTGGAAAATATATCCTCCAACAAAAGCAGCCTTATCCTGTTGTTTGATGCTGTAGGACTGAGTGTTCCTTTTCTAGCAAAACTAATGTTGGAACAAAACTGCGAGTGTGTGGAGAGCAGAGAAGCTGCAGGGATGGATAACCGTGGGCTCTGTGGAGACATTGATCTGTTGGGAGGAGTGTCTGTATGTTTTGTCTAGCTATAAACTCTTTCTTCAATTTGGAGAAATTTAATCCCTGAATAATGAAGCTCTTTAACCGATTATTTTCTTTTCCTACAATTATTTATTTACAGACCTTTGAACATTCTAAATTACGCTGAGGCTAATTCCCGATAAGTGAGGACACCTGCTCTCATTTATCTCCACACTGTAATCCCTTTTAGGGGCTTGAATCTGCCTTTTTAATCTGCAGGCTCCTGTCACGGGGTCTCCTTTCAAAGCTGCTCACACGTGTGTTGAAGTTGATTGCTGATATCATTTGAGACCGTGGCAGGCTGGAGCCTGATGAGTTTTATCTTCGTCTGCCATATTGTGCCTTTGGTAGGCAAAAATCCTGGTATAATTGTTTTACTTTCATATTTTAAAAAAAGTTATGTCAGCCAATTATCTTCTATGGAACCAATACAAAGGACTAAGAGAAAGCTACAGATTTAAAGAATTTTTTCCTTTATAACTTTTACCTAATTGCCATGTGAACACTGGTTTTCAAAAATGTGTGATAGATTCTAAATTTTAAAATATGCATGAAATGAAGAGGATATTTATTGAGTTATAGTACCATGTAGCATTAACAACCTTGGTTTTGCCACTGGAGACTGGGAGCAGGTAGGAAGTGTGTTGATTCCCTGAGTCTAAAGAGGTCAAGAGTGCTGCTCCGTGGAGAGTTCCCTGCCCCAAAGGTGGCAGGTTAGAAATAAAGTAAATTTGCATCCTCGCTGTGTATGTCGGCCTTGTTTCATGGGGATATGAGGGTTTTTCGGACCCTGGCAGTGCCAGCAATCAGAACTGGCTGTAAGATTTTGGCAAAATGGAAAGAAGAATCTGGCATGTTCTGAAAGAGAAATTGGAGAGGCTTCCTTACCGTGCAGGTGAAGATTGCTCCGTTATGCTTGTTGGTGAAGTCCCTGGGCCAGTGTGTGCTGGCAAAGAGCACTCTCTCCTTCCCACCACTGCGAATGTTGAATCACTGCTGCTTCCCTCTGGGAACTGTTAGGGGCAGGCACGGTTGGACACACTGTGAAGCTCCATCTTTCAGGTCCCTGTAGTCTTCATCAGAAGAGAACTATACAGGTTTGAAAGTTCACATAAAATATCCTGCTTTTACGTAGAGAGGAATTGAAACTTCATGAATAAAGGTGAAAGTGGTTATCGTGTATTAAAAATGTATGGGTAGACATGATAACTGAAGTGTTGAAAATTCTTAAATCACTACCGGGCTTTTGTGATTTTTATGTGTATTTGTTTTTAGGGGTTGTAAAATCAAAGAGATCCCCCAAATCTTTGTACGAAGCCAGCCCCTTGAATAAGCCATATCTGTGCCTTTGCTTAAAGGAAGCTCCCCTGTGCATTTAGTCATCCATGTGAGTTCTCTGTGTGGTAGGAGTATTTTGTGAGAGCCTTTTCATGGCGCTGGCAGTGTTTACTTGCACACAGCAATAGTGTCAAAGATGGGCAGCTCGTGGTGTATGAAGTCCTGTCAGCTGCAGTCTCAGTAGGTGTGGAGGGTTCATGTTTCACACCAGAACGTGTTTAATGCAGAGGTGCTTTCAGAGTAGGACCCTGTTAACCTTTGGGTTTCAGTATCGATAGCATTTGTACTGGTTTGATTGATAATGTATACGTTATGGCATGTTGCTGCGTTGACAGGGCTAAAACCACTCTCTCAGCAAGCTGACAAGCTGAACGGGAAGGAGTGTTTTTTTCTTTCTTTTTTTTTTAAAAGTAGTTCTTGTTACTGCTGAGGCAGCCACAAAGTGAGCCTGACCTTAGCTAGCACTAAATGCAAATACTGGAGCTCTGTAAAGATCTGCTTCTCAGGTTTGTGCAAATAAGTATGAGCAACAACCAAGCAAGTGATAACTGTGTAAATCGCAGGCAATCAACCTCTTGCACAGGGTGAGTTGGTAACATACTGCCATACCTGCTAGCAGTGAATTTAC
This sequence comes from Tinamus guttatus, assembly GCF_000705375.1. The sequence goes on along the minus strand of NW_010585084.1, from coordinate 77,287 downwards.
TACTACTTAATCATCCTAAAACAGTGTTTTTTCTGTTTGGGGTTTCCAGCCCATTAAGATATGTAGTGGTTAAGGCCATGTGACGTGGAGTGGCCGCGTGTGCCCCAGGTTCCTCGGAGGGGATGTTGCTCTGTGTAGTAGCTCAGCTGCTATTGGGTTGCACCTGCATAGAGAGATAGGAAATACTATATGGTGCTGCTGTCAGAATTGCTCCTGCAAAACTGCCATTTCCTGTATGTATGTGATGTCTAAAATGAAGTTATACTGCTCTCCCATTAATTACTCACTTGGTTATAATAAAAAATAAGGAATTTTTAATATTATCTGAACTGATTTGATTATGAAAATGCATTTTCTTTGAAAAAATAAAACCTGGCCCTGACTTCTTTTGCTGCAGTATTGGAAATGTAACCAATGCACAGAATACCCTATAAATTGTCATTCTGAGTCACATATATGTTGTTGTCTTTTAAGACAAGCTACTTTTTTGCTGATTGTTTATCTTCTGTAAACAGAAGTTGTAGAACATTGGGTTAACCATTGGATATCTTAAATATCTTAAGATATTTTAACTCGGTGGTCGTACGTCCTTTGGCCAGGCACTTTGAGGCAGGGAAGAAGGCTTCGTGCGTGTGCTTGGCTCATCCAGTGTGTGTAACCAAAGGGAACTGGAGCCTGGCCAAGCTGTGAAACTCCTGCTGGGTCATGGGGATCTGGGGAATGTGATTTGAACCTTGGAGGCTTCTCTAATAGCCTGGCTCTTGGTAATATCGTAATGTTGTATTCGATAGCCAGTTACATGCACCTGGAAGACTTGAAATATCCTGTCTTTCTGGAGAGTATCTTGTAAGTAGGAAGATGTGTGACAGTGGGAGATGTTTGCCTGGAGAGAAATCTTCTGCTCCAGCATGTTTGTGCAAAGTGTGTGACCTTTCCTGCCTGCAAGTGATCACCCTTGCCGGTGTTTGCTCTGCTCCCCATTGAAGTTTGTTTTCCCTTGAAGCTGAAACAAAGCCAACTGTTGATTTGGCCTTGACTTTCTTCTAGTCACAAGTTTTTTTTTTTCAGCTCTTTCTTTCTTTCTCTTGATTTTGTATAAAATTTCAGTACTGGTGCAATAAAGGAGGCAAAAGAGGGAAAACAAAACATTTCTCGCTTTTTGATCAGTGAGACAGCAGGTGAGATTCCTGCATCTGAAGCATTTGTCCTCCCTGGACTTCTCTCATGTCCTTCGGTTCTCTGGTTAAGCTCCCTTTCACGAGCGAATTCAGAACTTTTTCCTTCCTTATCAGAGTAAGATAGCAAAAAGGTTTAGCAAGCTAGTAAACACAGGAGCACTGGCCAGACCTTGGCCTGTGCTGATTTTCTTTTGTGACTGCTCTTTTTGGTGGAGTTAACAGGACCAGTTGGTCAGTTGATGCATCAATGCCCAAACCATTTACTAGTGTGATGTTTGTAGCGAGTGCAGCACGTTTGGAGCTTGTTGGAGCTGCTCTTGAAGTTCAGCAGTGTTGCAGAACTGGACCTCGGCAGATGAGTGAAGGAACAAACTACTCCATTTAGCTTGGTGAGTGCCTTGCAGATGAGTGTCACGCTAGGCCTCACTTAGAGTACTTTGCTTCCTGTGTAAAGCAGAAGTTTCCACAAGAGCATTTGGAGCGTTTACTGTTTCATGAAGAACAGTTAAGGTTTCTCAAACCTGCTTTCACTTTTCATGTAGCACTGCATTTAAAGTCAGTTGTAAGAGTGTGGTGCAAAGGCTTAGTGGGCCAGAATGTGGTAGTTTACTCTTGCCTGTTGTGATATTAACAGTTCTGAAATTTTGTCCTTTCTTTTTAGCAGAAATGTTCAAAAATCACAAGTGAGTTGTTGGATACTTTTTTTTTTTGCATTTTTTGCATTTGCATTTTGATTCCATATACAAAAATCTGTCAATCTGGCCAAAAAGTTGGGTTAAGAATTGTAGTGTTTTTACTCAAATTTGCTGTAAAGTATGAAATCAATTTCTTAAAAAATAATGTATTTAACATGTTTCTAACATACATTTATGAAGTGATGCTGCAAGCAGATACTGTTCAGTAATCTTATGGTTTTTAGTAAAAATTAGCATCATAACTCTTTGCTGCAAATTCTGTAACCGAATTTGTCGAGGAAATGACGTAGTTCCTGTTTCCGGATAGTGCCTAGCTCCAGGTACAGTGTACACCAGATGCTCAGACTGTCTTTTTGCGGTAAGAGCAATTCCTAATTACACCCCTGTGCAGCACGTGGCTTGTGCCTATACAGTGCTATTGTATTGGCAACACCCTACAGATATTCTCTCCTGGGTCTCCTAGCTTCTACTTTTCATCGTTTAACCATAAAATGCGTGGCATTATCTTGGTTTGCTTCATCTCTGGAGAAATATACTGTGAACATTTTACTGCATAAAAAGTTGGCTATATAAATAGAAGGTGCGCTGGCTCCTAAAATCCTTCCCATTCTTTCACTTTGTCTTGAAATGGGAGATATTTTATAGGACTGTATTTAATTTCTGTCTGAAAAAATAATGTTTTCTTTAAATCCCTGTCACGTGCCTGCCCCGACTTGCATGGGAAAGCTGAACAAACTTGAGTATTGCTGTTTATCGCGTTCTCAAAGAACGAATAGAGCCTGTTAAAAGCAAGGCAAAAGCTAGTAACCACAGTAATTGCAAGTATTTGTAGCTTGCTGCAATCTATGTTTTTTTTCTTTTTTAAGCAGAGGTTTTGTTACTTATTCTTAGTTGTTGCTACTTTGCCATATGAGATGACTGTTCCTCAAACCAATAGAAACTGACCTGCTCTCTACAGCAACTAAATGTGCTGTGAAGTTCTTCTTCCATGAGACTTGTTTAGAGGAGCACAGCAGTCTCATGTGTCCTACCAGGAACTGTCAGCTGCTCCAGGTAAAATTAAGTGATTTTCTGTTATGTTTTCAAGGGATCTGGGCCAAGAACACCATGCTTACTCTAGCTTAGATTTCCAGGTAGAATCCCAGAGGTGAAATACCCTTCCCACTACACTGCTCCCGTGAGCCGGGTCAGTAACATCAGGCCTCTTGATTATTGAGGCAAGTTCATCCGGAGAAGCTCCAATCAGTTTGCTTTTTCAGATGGCTGTTTACTGAGTTTCTATACTTAGTGATTTCAAAGTTAGCACCAACATGCTTTTTTATCAAGGATGCTTCTTCATACTTTAACATCTCTAACATTTACTTCTGTAAAGGTAGAATTTTGGGTCAGTGGTTTGGTTACTTAAGGGCAGGTGGGTAACTGGGCAATTGATGGTCTTTAGTGACTTTCTTCTCCTTAAGTAGTAAATATAAAGAGTATAGACTATTAAGGTCCTAACTGAAATAGAAAGGACAAATTATATTTTACATTTGAAAATCTGCCACAAGGAGCTGGCTACATAAAATAAATATTTTAATTCCTTTTTCCCCTAACAAAACTCTCTTCTTCCATTTTCTTCTCTTTTTTTTTCCAACAGGATCTCTTGTTTTCAGGTCCTGTACTGGTTTACAGTATTTTTTTTTGCATTTGAGAAGGGTTTAAAATCTTTTCATATAAAGTGAAAGCCACATTTTCCCACTTGGGTGCCTGAAGTTAATCCTTTAAATAAAGGAAATGCAGCTACTGGAGGTGTGTGTGAGCTTCCGTGGGAGCTGCAGATGACCAGCATTTTAACCCCTTTATTTTGGAGCCTAACCTTAGATAAGCATTTAACTTTGGAACAACTCTCTATGCTTCCCTAATGAAACTGAATGACAAACAATTATTGCTCTGATTTTTTAAATATATAAATACTGCAAATATTATATTTTAAAATCATTTGGTGAGATCTGTAGTGTTCCAGCCTAATTTACCCAGGTTTGATAGTGCATAGCTTTTGGCAGTGTCTGTTAAATGGTGTAATGGATGTGATGTTTAATGCGTGGAGATTCAAAAGGCTCAGCCAGGGCAGCACAGAGTTGATTCTGCCGAATGAGACCAGGCTGTGACCTTTTGGTTTTGAGTCTGTGTTTCTCTATGGCAGGTGTCTGGTGGTTTGGTCTTAGGTAAATGGTCTCCTATTCAAGACTGCAACATAAAATAACACCATTAAGACAAAGCAGGAATAGAGTTACAGCATCTTGCGAGTATTCATGGTAATAGAATTTAGCTGTTACAGTCTTTCTTTAATGTATGATCAGCTAGAAAAGTCTCCTAATGACTTGCCCAGCCTGGGAATTTTATCTCCTGTCTTTTCTCATGATAGATTAATGGGAGTAGGCTTTCCAAAGGCTGTGAAACAGATGTCAAAAATGCAGCCAAGAACAGTGACAAAGTCTGCCTTCTGTGTTTGCTCTTATCTTTGGATCTCAGCATGTTTTCAAACCAGGGTGAAAAAAGCCATGTGCAGACAGCAATTCCTTTTGCTTGTGGTGGGTGTCTATTGTCTTCAAAATATTTTTGGTTTATTAAAAATGAGAACAGCAGAAAGAAGCTTTTTGGGATGGTTGTCTGCAGTGCACCGACGAGTCTGTAGCCTTAATGTGCATGCTGGGGCGGCCCAGCTCAAGGTGTTACCTGCAGGTCTCCCGCCTGCTCTTGTCTCTGTCTCTGGAAATGAAAAAATGGAGAACCCTTCAAAGAAGGGGATTCTAAATCAGCTTGCATTTTTAGTGTTTATTTATTTATGATCTTCTTTTTGTTTATGGTCTTTTATTTATTTATGATATTTAAGACCATTCATTTATGAACTCATTTATTAATCTGTGAGTTTGCAATTTGGAAAATGTGGAAACCAAAAAAGAACAGTGGAAGATTTCCTCACCTTAGAGGATTTTTTTCTTCTTATATCCTCTTCGGTCTAGTCTGTTCTTTACATATTATCCTTAAGTTAATGTTTTAGGGCTTTGGAAGAGGAAAATAAATATCACCATAAAAATATAAAATGAAAGCAGCTTTGAAGAGTGTTTATAAAATGTGCTCTGTTATGAATTACCTGGATGTTTACATTAATTCCTGGAACATTTGCACATGTGTTATGTTATGGGCTAGATCAGTTGAAGATATTTTTATTCTTAGAGTCAATATTTATTGTCATGTTTCTCTTAATGTGTATTAAAATGGCTGAGTATCCAAATAGAAAATGCCCCCAGTTACTCTGTCACGTAACACTCATATTATGCTTTAGATAAAAACAGCTTCATTATAATTTTATTTCTTGCAATGACTCTGTTCCCGTTTACATTTTCTTTTTTGTTATTTTTAATTAGGGTGTAAGATTTTATGAGCCCATGGAGTTTATGGGTGGAGTTTTTGCTGCTTACATGATTTTGAGCAGACACAGGCTTTAAAAGCAGGGTTAGGTTTCATGGAGATTAGATTAATTTACCATGGAAAAAGAAGGGGCTGCAGAATATACCACCCATGCTAACTCTCTGTTGCCTTCAACTGAAACAGGACCATGCTGCTAACAGCTTTGCAAAGATTTTGAGAGCCTGCAGATAAACACTGTGCTATTAACCGGGTTGTTATTCACGTCTTACAAGTAAGGGACTGTGGCCATGTACTGGCAATAAGGATGTTGTGTCCTGTTTCTCCAAATAAAATATCAATTTGAATTTATAATGTAAAGGATTGCTGACATCCATTAGTTGAAATCTTTATTTTTTAAAAATAATTAGTTGCTAATTGCTGACTTTAAGAAGTAAGATTTTGTCACAGTAAAATATGGCAATGGCAGATTCATAGGAAGGAACTTACCAAAAGTGTCTATTCACTGTCCTGCTGATTGATTTTTTTTTTTTCAAATCTTGAAGCCTCCATGTAATTCCTACGCCCATCTTAGACTTCCCCCTTGGGGATTTGACATGGAGATTGCTCACTGCGAGTCAGTTTGGGATTCGCTGCTGCTGCGCCCCTGGCTTGGTGTTTTGAGGTGCTCTTTTTCAGGCTCCGCTGGCGCGTGGCGGGTTCTGGCGTTCTCAGGGAGCACGGGAAATCCCTCCAAATCCACGAGAGTGCAGGTACCCTTGTTACCCCCAAACGGGCTTCTCCAATGTGTGCTCACCGTTATAGAAAAATGTGTTTAAATTCACATTATTGAATAGAGACAGAGTTTGTAGAAAGACAATCTGCAGGATAGTTGGGAGCAAGAATTTCCCTCGGGTAAAATAAGACTTAATTTGACACTATGCAAATCCCAGCATTTATCCTTACATGCTCCTTTCTTACTTTGTTGTAGTGAAACAAAATTGCTGAAAATGTTTTTCCTTAAATATAAATATGCTTTGGAGAGACATTCAACTCCCTAAATTAAACACATGGAAGACACACCACATGCACAGATAAATTGCTTTCAAAGGTTAATAATTTTCATAGTAAAAATAAATTTTATCCAAATATTTATCTCAGCTTCCAGTTATTAGATTTTGTTATGGCTTTGATAATACATTATATAACATATAACATATATGCATTTGCCCCTGTGACTTTCACTTGATTTTCTTTTTCTCCTGAAGACTTCAATGCTCATCAAAATAACCCTGCCAGGAGCTTGTGGGCAGTGTGATTTCTCAATCACACCTCTTACCGGCTAATTTAATCATTACCAGAGTGGTAAATTATATTATTATTCTCTAGTCTTTTATTCCATTAAGTAGCAGATTGGCTTTAAGTGCAGTCACTCATCTGGCCAGTCCATCCCACTTCTCAGCTGGTGTTTTCCGTCACTCTTCCAGAAGGAGCTGGCTTCATCCTGCCCCTTTCCTCCTGGCTCTCCGCTGCCCTGACGCTGGAGGAAGCTGCACGTGGCCCCTGACACACAGTTAGTCCTCACCAGGCTCCTCTGCGCTCCAGCTCCTCACGGTCTGCGCTTCACGGTGGTGAGTTAGCTCCACCAGCTGTGCCGTGAAGCAACAAAACCTGTGAGAGCCCTGAGAGGAGTAAATCAGTCTGGTTTATTGCTGCTTCATTCTTAAAGTAGGAGGAGACGGAGTATTTTTTTCCAAGAATTCTTGTGAGTGGCCTTGGAGAGATCACGCAGACAAGCTGAACCTCGTGTGCGTGGCCTGGCAGTGCCTGGGAGCTCCTTGAGCGCTGGTGGCTGGCTGGGGAGGCCGATGGTTGCAGGTGTTTGGCTTCTGGAAGGGTGAAATTGTGCTGGATGTGCTCGGCACTCGGCTGCCATGGAAGCCTTGGCAGCAGGACCCGTGGACATCCTCATCTCACATCTGGTGCAACGCGGTTTTGGGAAGCAGTTGTTGGACAGCAGTATCTTGGGATGGGGGCGATCTGCAAACAAACGGTGTGGCTCTCTGTATCTTTGCAAGTTTTGGGCGTTAACAAACACTGCTTTAAAAACCAAAATTTCACAGTTGTGAAGGCAGAATGCCAAAGATAAAGCAAGGGCAGGCGTCCTCTTCAGGAGTGCCCACGGCCACCCGCGATCTTTCCTCTTTGCTCCACTTTGCAGCAGTCAGGGTGCTTGGACACGTAGGAGCTCTACCCGGCGTGTCTCCTGTGTGCCAGGGGCAGAGAGGAATGGAGGGCCCGAGGGCTGTTCCCCTTGGATCACCTCATAGTTGGGAGCAACTGCAGGTGTGTGTGACTGTTCCCTGGGAAACTGCCTCGCAGGGAAGTTTGGTGTTTTGACGATGTTTTGGCTTCGTTTTGGAGAGAGGTTGTGTTTTTAACTGCCCTTCTGATCAGGAAAAGCTTAACGTATAATTAAATGCAACAGCATTGAGATCACATAGCTAAAATAAAAGCAATAAAAAAATGAAAACATGCAGACAATGGTAATTTGGGCTTTTTATCTATTCTTCTTGAGTGTGTTTTGATAGTGCCTTGGAATTAATTAGTTTTTCTTAATATTAATATATATGTGTGTGTGTGCGTGTATGTGTGTATATACATATATATATATATATCCTTGCTGCACTAGGTTTGAATTCTGAATGTAGGTTTTGTTTTATAAGGTGACTTGGGTGTGACAGGAAAACATCTCTGACGTGTGTCCCAGCTATGTTTGTCTGTAAATATGGTTTTTATAGGGCTAAGCTGTACATCAATAGGTAAATTAGATCTGCTATATTAGCTATACCCTTTTAGAGGAAAAAGAAATGAATTTAAACAAAAGCTACATTTTTCTTAAAAATATAAGCAAACTCCTGCCTTTTGACTGTCAGTGTAAGAATACTAATTTTAAAATGTCTTTGTTGGTCTTAATTTGGAAAATCATTATATGTGGTATAGATGATACATGTGATGTATATAATACTTCACTGCTAATATGTCAGTAATTATTTGTGGCCTGTGATGACGTCTCTTTCTAAGATGTATATTAATTTTAAAGTCACTGATAACCTGTTGTTTCTGTTACTTTCCTTGCAAGCTTGACTGGAAGTGAGGGGCTTTTGGATGGTTTCCTGGCATCCCTCCTTGGCAGAACCACAGAGCAGTGGTGGTTGGAGGGCACCTCTGGAGATCATCTGCTCCAACTCCCTGGTTCAAACAGGATCACCTAGAGAAGGTTGCTCACGACCATGGCCTCTTAGGCTTTGAATATCCCCAAGGATGGAGACTCCACAACCTCTGGACATTGGGGATGTCGAGGCCAAAGGGACTCCTTGGGGATTCGTGCAGGCCTCCTGCCACCTTTGCTTAATTTCTTGTACGTTGGGGTGTGTGATTCCCGAGGCCTTATTGCTGCAGGCAGGGAGGCTCTTCGCCTGGCTGAACCCACAGTTGAGTTTTCCATTCGGGTTTCTGGTTGAGTTGACTGGGGATAGGTTTGAGAATAGTTTAAGAGAAGTTTGATATTTGAGATTTCAAAATAGCCTTTTTCCGCCCTCTTTGTTTAAAGGTGGGGTAACTTATGAGAAGAATGAATGACATAAGCAATGTCTGCCCTTTTCTGTTGAGGCTTTAAGTGAAGTTATGAGAGACCAGCATAACTTTTACATATGTTTGAATCATAGGTGGTATCATAGATGGTATCATAGGTGGTATATAACCTTTTTTTCTTTTGGTTAAGGGATGCCCTCTTTGTTTGCAATCTTTTTTCTCCCTCTTTTTCTCTATGCACATCTTCAACAGTTTGGGTGTTGTTAGGAATTGCCCTCAAGATTCATTTGGGCACAGTGTAAGAGAGAATTAACTCCTACAAACTACTAAATAATTATATGCTTTTGATGTTACAGGAATTACAGTGGAACATGATGTCCTGGGAAACACTCTTGTAGCAGGAGCAGTTTAGCTCTTAGATTCATTGGTCCCACAAAATGCAAATGAGTATTTTTTATTTTTTTAGCATGCCCTCCCCCCCATATTTTTTTTGAAGTTGCATTTAATCTAACCTCTTTTCTGTACAGGGAAGATATCTTTACTTCCATAACAGAGGCACATCAAGCAGCATTCTTATTACAAATGTACTTCTTATATTCTTGATTCAGAAGTGATTGTTTTTGCTACTGTATTTTTTAATAAAATATTTAGCAATGTAGACTTACTTTTTACTTTACAAGGTTGATAAACCTGCCACTCCGACCCTTGATGAATAATTCATTTTCTCAATAAGTATATCCTTTTTTTTAATTCATGTAAGTTATTTGGTGGAAATACACAGTAAGATACTTCCAAACACAATTACGCTTGCCAAAAGTGAGTCCAGTGGCATATTGCATGCACTCTTTTATGTAGGGGAAAAATATTTATTAGGTTCCTTTCTTATTATCATAACCTGCTTTTATTACTACAGTTTATCTATTTCACTTTTGTATTTCATATTTCAACTCATTATGGAATTATGTAGGGATCCCTTCACCTCTATCACTACCTATTATTCAAAGCTTTTTCTCAGGTGAAAGATACTGGTATTTTCATGGACCCCACTCAAAGCAATTTAAAGATTTGGTTGAGTGGACTTCTAAGGTTACTCAACTGCAATTTTTAGCCCAAAGCTAAATCTAATTCTGTTTATGTCCAATAATATTTAAAATTTTGTTATATTCTTATGTATTTATGTATAATATATATTATTACATTATATATGTATCATTACATAAAACTTGGGGAGATGGAAGCTTCATTAGAAGATGAATCAAGTTGACTTGCCCACTACAAAATGAGACCAATATCTCATCTGTCTCATCATAAAAATTAGTATTTACATCTCTTGCAAACACTGTGCATTTTCAGAGCTGGCTTATTTGACCTCCTAAGGTGACAGCGCTACCATGTCTGCTTTTGTAGTTTTTATTTCAATAAAAAAATCTTCAACACCAGAACAGGTGCTCGTGGTTGAGTCTGTCTCTTTTAGTGGAGGTTCCTCTTGGCATGTTGTGTTCCCTAATGCTTTGGGGTTGATGCTATTTATAGTTAGTGACTGAAGAGAAACACAGAGATTGCTGTTAGCAGAAATCTTTCTGATGTGATAATGCACAGCAAGGTTGTTATACAGCTGTCTTGTTTTAGTCCAGAAGACATTAATCTTTTCTCATTGTTAGTTATGTATCTAACATTAGTCATAAAGTGAAGCAGCACAGCCATCCTGCATACATCTAGGAATGAATTTAATTTCTTAACAACAACATCCCTAAAGCAGTTGGGTGGTATTTACATGGCACATCATGACATGGGGGCCTCTCGGCTCTGTAAAAGAGACAGGGCCCTCTGTAACTGCTTAGTGTTGGGCCTGGACATCTGCTAATCAAGTCTCCATCTCTGAACACTGCCACTGTGTTTGCCTTTGTCCTCACAGAGAATCCAGTTACTGACGTGGGACTGATGTGGAGAGTTTACCTATTTTTATTAGATTACACAAAATGTCAAATAAATCATCATAAGGAAGCTGTTTTTCTTTTTTCTTTTTCTTTTTTTTTTTTTTTTAAGAAATACTAAATTCTACACAAAAATTAACCTGAGGACAACAGGTATCCGTGCATCCTCCTCAGTGGCCAGGATTCTTCTATTCTTCTTTAATACATTTCACTCTTAAGTCTGTCTCGTATAAATTTCCATATGTCTTCAGTTAGATTTTTAAATACCTTAAATAATTAGATTTGACATAATATCAGTATAACTATATTAAGTCTTTGGTACTCAGAAATAACCTTCAATACAGTGAAAAATTCAATTCCTCTTTTATATTTCTCTCTGTGGTATCTGTCTTGAGCAATGAAATTTTATGTCATTCATTGTTTGTATCTCTGTTTCAATTATTTTCATTATGAGTTTTTGCCTAAATCACTCTGCAAAATACCACTTTCTCCAGAGTAAATGTTATTTTACTGACATTCATAAAACAATACTTTCTACATTAACTCTGGCCTTGAATAGATACTGTTCTTGGAAGGTTTTTGTGTATTAACATGTTCCAGTTGTAATGGTGGCTTCAGCACGCTGCCCAGGAATAAGCTGGACCTGACTTGGGAAATAAAGCTGAACTGAGGAAGACTTTAAAACTTTTACAAATCTGCAGAGCAAATCTGAGCTGCAACTCAGCTTCTGAACTTGTGTAAGTTTTGCTGTGAACCACTGTTTTCTGTGCCGTAATTGAGGTATTTCTAGATGATGTCATGTTGCATAAACAACCGTGCAGAGAAAAGATAGAAGACTGAGATCTCAGTCAGATTCCTGAGATATCCTTTATATCTGTCCCTCAGTTGTCAAGAGAATGACTCTGGTAATGAGAAGGAAACGGGCTTTGCAGTAATGGCTGTGTCATGTCCATCCCCGGATCCATGTATGTGGAGGGCACTGTGCTCAGGCCAGGGGTGTTGGCCCCTCTCTGGAGATAGGTGTGACTGTTGTGGGTTCCTACAACTGCTTCCTCTAAATACTTGAGAGCTGTTGTACGTAGCCAATGCCCTTTTTATAGCTGCTCTTCATTCTTTGGCAGTGACGAAATCCTGCTGATCTGTTTTGGTTTTAGCTTCCTTCTTGCCTCCGTATCTTTGGGTTTTCTTGAGAAGATAATGAATAGCCGTGGGTAGTCGGAGTTCTGGGGCTGGAGATCCTGTGCAGCAGTCGCTCTGAGCGCAGCACGGCTTCCTTGTAGGACACGTGTGCATCGTCTCGTGAGGTGATCACCTGCTGACACCGGCGTTCACACAGTGCTGCAGGTTTTAAAGCCCGTCTGGTTCAGACAGAAGCTGCAGGATTTCATAACCGCTTGTGCTGATGGAATGAGACAAAACACTCAGGCTCCCTTCTGATGCCAGTTGCTATTAGAAACTTTTAAAACCAAAAAAATCCCACTGACGTGTTTTTGAAGCCTTTGTTCCGAGGCCTCGGAACGTGTTTATTCCTATGGGCGGAAGATGCGGATGGAAGTGCTCCTTCAGGGCAGCACGAAGCCTCTGAAGCAGCAGTCTCCTCAGCTGCCCTTCTGCGCGCGCATCTCCCAGCCGTTTCAGAACGGGTGTCCTTGACCTTGCCTTTTGCTTCTTTCAGCTTTCACTGGTTTTGCCTCCTGTCTGTGTGTGGCAGTTTGTTCCCTGTGTTGCTCTTGGTTTTTCCCGCTGTGCAATGGGGCTCTGCAGAGCCATCTGGAGGGACCCATCTGGGGGCGGCTCTGCCGCCTCACGGCCTCGCCTCCCTCGAGCGTTTTTCCATTATTAGAGCATTAATGGGAAACGGTTCCTCTCCCTCCGTTCCTCCTGAAACGGGCATAACTAGAAAATACACACCCTCTCTCCTTCCAGTTTTAGTAATAAGTGGATTAAACTGTTTTGTTCATGTGCTGTTCAGCAAAATTTTCTGTGCTTTTCTTGTGCTTTTCCTGGGAGTTCCCATTGGTACCACTTGCTCCTTGGATCTATCTAATAAAAAGTACAGATTTTGGTAACATATCTCTGTTTTAGTAAGAGCCCCAGACGTTTTCAGTGCACTAACAGCCCCAGATGTTTTCATCTGTACTCCTTTCCTTGAGAAAGGGATCGTTAATTTTGCATGAAGATTATTCCAAAAATAAGCACCAAGTTGTCATGGATGAATTTGTTAGATACCTTGCTGGTGGTAATAATTACACTTGCATAAGATGTGCACTTGTCTGTTGTAGTGCTGCTCTTGTGTCTTGTTACTTTCTATAATTTTCATAGTTCAAGGCTTAATATTTTGTTCTAAGTGTGATCTACAAAGAGAATTTTGTGTTTCATCTGTCTTTGTCTTAAACTCAAGGCTGTTTTTGTTTTTATTCTGAGTCTTCTAATGAGAGAAAAGTTACCTAAAACATATTAGTGATTACAATATATTAGTGAGATACCTAGGATGTATTAGTGACTTTTTCGTGTGTGCTCACTCAAGCCGTAGCATCCTATAGAATGGGCCATAGTGCCTGATAGGAGACAGAGAGCTACAGAGGTTCAGTGATGCTTAAGATGATATATCAGAGAAAAGATGATATATCAGAGAAAAAAAAAAGTTCTTATTAAATGCCTCTGCCTATAGACAGACTAAACCAACCAGAATTGCTGGTGGGTAGTTCTTTATTCCTCAGTTTGCCTCTCGGGAACAAGGACTTGTCCAAGAAGTTTGCTGAACGGAAGCTTGTTACCTGTATTCTTGGTCTGGTTTAATTTTTGCCTTGTTAGTACAGATTTAGCTAAAGTCACTGTGTCCTGCACTTCCGCAGAGGGCCGAACCAGGCCTAGTAAGTCATTTCAGATTTGCATTCTCCCTTTCTGAATCTGTTTGAGCCTGTTTCCTTTCTGCTTTCTTAAATGAGGATCTGATGCATGTGTGTGTGTTTTCCTCAGCTGAAAGCCTTTCTAGGTCCCTTTTGACATGAAAAAACAACTGAGCTGATTAAATTTATATTCTCTTAACTTTGGAGATACTCGGCTCCTTCGTGCTATTTTTTGGTGGTGTAAGTCAGTGGTTCCCTTCACTATCTTAATCTGTTTTTAAGTGATCAAAATACTAGTACGAGGGTTTTATTTACTATGGTCTGTGAAGTGGCTCCTTTCGGGGCTTTTGTTTTTCTAGCCTAGGACTGTGTTTACTGTAACTGTCGTCTCCAAGTGTTTGGTGAGGGTGAGTTCTGAGCACTGTTTTTATTGCTCACAGCTGTCACTGACACAGCTCTGTCACCCCCAGTGCAGAGGTGACATTATTTAATCTTACTGCATTGAATTTTGGGGGGGCAAAAAGATGAATTTTAGTCCCCAAATTACTCATTTGATGCCTCAGAAAGGTATTCTGTGTTGAATGGAGACCCTTGCAGAACTAGGTAAGCTTTTATCAATTTATTAAAATGTTGTTGGGCACTGTTCAAGGCATACTACAAGGGTGAGATGTATTCTTACTGTAATAAACTGTTTATTACACTTAGGGCAGTATATTTTAATCATATTTTAATTTTTTAGTGTAGGCTTTTGCCTTTGTCCAGTATTTGCTTTCATAGTCTGACCTTCATCGGCTCTCTGAGTGGTTTTGCTCCCTTTTTTTTTCTGTTTTTAATTTTCCCTCTTCTCGTGCGAGTCCCTGGCTATGGATGGGCACCTGCGTGTGCTCCGTGCAGTCCGCAGGGCAGCGAGCGCCGCCGCGAGGGCCTCTGGCTGCTCCTTCCTGGCGCGGGCGCTGTCGGTGATGGGGTTTGGTGGCCATGGCAGACACATGCTGGAACTGAGCAGTGAGCCGGGGTACTTGGCATGCACGGATCGTGGCGTGGCACATGGGGGCTTGGATATCCTTGCCACTTTTTCTGACCCTCTGTTAGACTTTGTATTTCTGAGCCCTCTTCTAGATCCCCCAAGGAATCCCTAAGTGTGAAAACTACTCAGCTGCAGAGAAGGAAGAGAGAAGGACAGATAGTATCTGGACAGCTGGGGCACATTTGTATGGCGCTTGCTTTCTTCAAGGCTCCTCTTCGTGTGGTTTTCCATGTCGCTAACATCCTCTCTAAGACGATGTGCTGTGACACGCTGCTTGTTTGCTCCGCTGGGCTTGTTTCCAGAAGGAAGTGTGGGTTGATTTCCGCCCGCAGGCAGCTCCTACCGGTGCTGGGGCACAACCAGCTTTGGGGCAGGGAGCAACGCAGGTCGGCTCCGCATGGGCAGTGTCCCCCTTCATAGAAAATGCAGTGTTAAAATTTTATGTGAAACCTTTTGCTGGCCTGGTGCTCTGCTTCTGGAGGGAGTCAAGAGAGCAGTTTATGGCAGGGTCTCCTGTGAAAGCTGGCCCTGAGGTTTTCAGCTGGTCTTTTCTGCTCGCAGTTTTCCGTCGATGAAGTGGTTAAGGTGAGGGTTAGCACCAAAGAGAAGTTGTCATCTGGCTTCACTGTCAGCCTGCCAGTCGGTGGGAGTTAAGCCAAGTCTCCAAATGAGCAGATGTGAGGTTGTCTGTGGCCTTTTGCAGACCAACGGTATAAATGTAGAATAAATATCCATCTTAGGCTTCTGGATAGGCATATAAACACACCACATAAATATACTTTTTGCAAGCGTTTTGCCTTTGTCCAGTATTTGCTTTCATACTTTGTCCTGATTTCTGGGTCCCGTCAGACTCCCTGCACGTTTTCCCCACAGGCCCACACTGGATCCTGCCCCTCGTCCCTAGGAGAAGCCCTGCAAGACGACCCTGTCCCTCTCGTGCCACCTCTCCTGGTGAGGTGAGAGCAGCGCTGCCCGTTTGGAGCAGCCGATCTGCGGCAGGAGCGTTTCCATCTGTGAAGAACTGGCCCGAGATGGTTGTGTCACAGCTACTTCTGTGATGCTTCGATAGGGATGCTCTGCTGGTGCCGCTGCCCGTGCCAGGCGCTCCCCTGCCCGCCGAGTGAACGGGCCCCTTTCAGTCAGGGCAGCGCGGTGGCACTGCCAGGATTCCCTCTCTGCTCTCATCCAAGCTGCTCATCAGCTACGGGAGGGACAATAATTGCGACTGAATGTCCAGGAACACCAGGCCTTTATTTCTGTCATGAATGGATAAGGAAATGCTCAAAAATACTTCAATTTTTAGAGGAAAAACTGTCAAGTGTACTTTTTTCCAAGGAAAATAAGTCAGAATTAAACTCTTGCTCAGAACTAAACTTAATAGCTCAAGTTTTGCCCTTTTTGTACACAAAAATGCAGATGATATTTGTGTGTTTTTTTTTTAAATGCTCCTTACTTTGAAACCCGAACAGGTCGATCTTCAGCTTTATATGTCTTTATTCCCACACCATAATGCAAAACTTCCCCATGCCTTTGCTTACAACATAGGACAAAAAAAAAATAGAACACTAATTTCTTTTACAAGCCTGAAACTTCCTTCATGTAACGCAGTACTGAACATTGTTTTGTCAGCTCTTCTGTATAAAGAAAGGCACTGTTATATTGCAGGGAGCCGAAAATTCATAACTGTCTCTTAAAAATAGACCAGGGAAGATATCTTTGCAAGAGATTGCAGGCCCGAATTCATCCCATCTAATGCGGTTACGCAGATCCCTAGTCATCCCCTCTGCCATCCCTAGTATTTTTAGTTTTTAAATGCCAATCTTTCACGTTTGTAGAATTTTCTTACTTGCCTTTATAAATGGTAAGAAAATCTTTGAGGCTGCAAACTCTTTGCCATTTCTATCAGTAAGAGAATTATGCTACATTACATAGATTTGTAGCAAGTTTCACTTCTAATCTAATAATGAATACTGCACTAGAAGGATGTTTCTAATGATGATGTGACCTATTTTTGTCCATTTGAGAAGAGTCAGTATAGTAAACAGAAATTAAAATTTGACCTGTGTTTTTCAAAACTGAAGTGGCTCTTTCATTGGGGACGACTCTTATCTTAGGCAGGGGTAGAAAGCTGCAAACGTGTTTATTCACCACCAAACACACTACAGAGGTGTTGTGCATTCATGGGTGGCAGGCATGTTATGCTAAGTGTAGATGATGCACTCACTAACTTGCAGAAGAGATGACTGAGACCCATCCTTCAGACTTCTGTTGCTCAGTTTGTTTCTCTGAGATTTTTGGCATGATAATGTACAGCTGGAATATTCTGCTCAAGCATAAATTTTAATTCTTTACAAGTTTTGTGGTACAAAACAGGAGAGAGTTTTTAGAGCTTTGTAATGAAACTGGGGCTGTCATAATTCAAAACTGAGTGTTACTTGCCCTGCAATTAGTTCTTAAATCCTTGTAGGTGTAGCCCTCTGTACTGTTTCCTTTCCCAAAGCAATTAGTTGTTGAGTACCTGCCTTTTAAAATGTGCCCCTGATGAATTCGCAGTCCGTCTGCCGTGTGCATGTAATTTTGTCTTGTTTGTACCAGTCACTTGTGCACAAAGCAAAGAAGAAATCAGTAGCATCGTGTGGGATTTAAAGAATTTTTCAATGCCTGCATTTTTGTGGCAATTTAATTTTTCACCTTCTGTTCAGTGTGTTCCCGCACTGAAAAGATGTCTTTGGAGATTTAAATAGAACAAAGCAATTTTTGTCAGAAGATGATCCTATAGTGAACTTGCCTTAGCAATATAGGTAGATAATCTGCAGAAATGGTTATGATTGAAAGAACCACTTAGTTCTGCTCCTTCAGTGGTGCATAAACACCTCTAATCTAGTCTGATGTTTGGGCTTGCATCTTCAAAGTAGACTACTAAGAAATATTACCCAATTGCCTTAGATCAAAGGCTATTGGGAAGATGCACATAAGATGACAAAATAGCAAAAAGCTCAAAGCTAATGAAGACATTTGGATAGGAAAAAAAGAGATCCAGTTCTTGTTATTTGATGGAATTTGTAACTTGGGTGATGCCTGTGGAGGCGAACCCCTCGTGTCTTCATTTCCCCTGAAGTCTGTGGTGCTCTGACAGCTGAACGTCCTGGTGTAAGTGGGCAGCGTGTTTGATTGCGTGCAGCAGCTCCCACCCGTGGGCTCAGACACGCAGGGAGGGGAAAGCTGCCTGAAATGTTTTCTGGACAGTCTGTGTGAGTTCTTGTGATGGGAGGAGACTCCTAATAACATCTGTGTTGTCAGGTTATATTGGTTTTGGTGCCTGTCTGCATTTGTGTGGTACATGAATTATATAAAGTGTCTCTGTGTATATATATAATACGTACATATTATTAAACGCTATGCTGTGTATTGTCATGTAATTCACTTGGTTTAGACGTAGGGTGCATGGTGAGAGTTCAGTGCGTACAGAATGGGCAGGACGGGGAGATCGGAGGAGCTGCACTGCGCTTGGGCCGCCTGCAAAGCTGCCTCCACGCCCAGCTTCACGTTGGCCTCATTTCTTCATTTTTAAACACACTTGTAAAATTGCTGGTCATCCTTGTGCCATGCTGCAGGCACACACAAAGTAGGTACCTATTAGGGTTGCTTTTTGAGTTTTATGTTTTTGCTAATCATTTTGCAAGCGGGGTCCGTTTCTGCTTTATAACTCTGTGTTGAAGCCCGCACAGGGTAACAGATAGGTTTTAGATTCATCTCAGTCAACTGTGCAGGGAGGCTGAGGTAATTATCCCTTAATTTAGGCTTTATTTAGCAAGTTGTGTTAAATGCGAACCTGGCAAAGGATATTTTGTTCTTTTTTTGGAAAATCTGTGATATTGAAGTGCCATTTAGTATTAGTGTGAATTTATTTTCTACTTTTGCTAATTCTTCTGTTTCCTTCTCTCACCCTTCTCATTCAAAACCCTTTAATTTTCCATTTTCCCTGCCTTTACCCTCCTTTAAGCTACTCTATACTTTAACATACGCTCCACAAGGTTTTACATTGCAATCTTCTGTTTCTGCAACTTTTGTAACTCTTACGTTGAAGGAAAAAAAAAGGCAAAAAAAAAGGGCAAAATAAAAAGCAGCAGGGTGGCTGCTCCTTATGAAACCAGCCACGTGGCTAATTGATGAATCTTGTCCTTGTTCCACTGGCAGTTTTTACCACTTACTCATCAATGTCCCTCTCTGGAGTTACAAATGCTCCTGTCTTTTTCTGGAATCAATCGTGATGCCTTGGATCGTCCCTCCTCCATCCTCTTCTTCTCCCCCTCTGGCCTTTTTGGCTGCTCGAAGGCATCTGGCCCCTGCAGTGGAGACACTGACCACGAGCGCCCGAGGAATCGCTCCCACCTCAGCCGCGGCAGCCCGCGGTGCCTCCTGCTCCTCTCCCCAGCAGTGCAGCCCTTGATGGGAAGCAGCAAGTGCTGCTGTTTTCATGGTGAACTTTTTTGTTCCTGAAAATAATGGAGATGCAGCCACCCAGCTGCTGTACAGTGGGCAGCCACTGAACAGAAAACAAAAGCCCACAGAACAAATAAACACAAAGAAAGAGAAATAATGTAAACTAAGGAAAAAAATATGAGGGGGAGCAGGAGGGAGGAGACTGAGCCCTGTGTCTACAGGGCTGAAAACATGAATTCAGTAAAGGAGAAAGAATAGGAATATATTGTGCTGTGTGTGATTGTAGTGTTGGGCTTCATTGTGGAAGGAAAGAGTAGGTCTGGAAGGCAAAGAAAAAGTAGCACCAGCTGGAACAAGTTAATGGGAGTAGAAATGCTCCCCTCTCCCCCACATTTGTAACTGCTGGAGTGCCTGTCATTTGGTTTTATTTGTTAGTTTTTCTGCAATTATTCATTTTTGTAATCGTTCAGTAAGATAATATCAGTGTATATTTTCTTGATAGCAAACTTTTAAGAAGGAAATATGCTGCATTCATGCATAAACTGCCAGGAACTGCATGAGCAGGTTTGAAAGCAGTACCGTGCCTCAGTCCAGCTCTCCCCGCTGCCACCTCCTCTGCTCTGAAAGACCCTGTGCGTTGTGGTTCTCCCTATTTGAAAGTCACCTGAATTTTCCTACCTGGGAGCTTTAACTGATATGGCAATGTGACCTAACATGTAGTAGTACAGAGGTAATTTGTGGTGCAATGATGAAGGATATTGGCCCACAGGAAAACCTGGTACTGTTAGCTAAGTTTTTCCACTGTCTTTGCTTCTCATTGCATCTGGAGCTTTTTTAAGACAGATCACCTTTATGTCCTCGTTCCTACAGGATATGTGAATAAACATGTAATCGCCGTTCAGCATGAACATTTATATTAAACAGCCTAATGAAATTTACCTCAATTTTTAAAATTCAATCTGAATGTAGTTTAGCTTTCCTCATAAAATTATTAGTGCCAAGGGACATATTTTAAAGATCGTGAGAAGCACTTAGGCTCATTTTAATCAGAGATGGATCAGTCCCATTAAACTATTGAGCTGTTCCTCCTGCCAAGACACAGCATAGTGTGCTCGATGTAGAGGTGCTCATGTTTTTTCATGAGCAGTAAATCGAATGAAGTCCTAATCTTAATTTGTGGGAGTCAGTTGGTGGGCTCAGAAGATGCTGGAAGACAGGGCTGAGTGTTCACACAGTTGCATATGCCTGATTTCCTTAGGAAGTTAGCTAAAAATAGTATTACACTTTTAATATTGTCTACAAGCCAAGAAGCTGACATCATCTATTGTGTAGTGAGCCCTGCTGGGGAACAAGGAAAATCAGCAAGTGTGCGGCTTCTGGATGTGGCACTTGGGGAAAGCTGAGGCTTTCCTAATTGTAAGCACATGGAGTAAAGCTTGGTGTACTTTCCTAGTCAGCCTTTGCTCACAAATAACCTGTTCTTTTTCTTCCTTTTTTTTTTTCAAATTTTACTTTTTTATAGATGTGAAATATTTTGGTGTGGTTGACCACTTGAGACCTGGCTTGTATAGAGAAAGTGCACTAATGAATGATATGTAAATATTATTTCAATTAGAAACACAACTAGAAAATTGTGAAGCAAATTGCATAGGAAAATAGCAGTATTTATAAAATGTCCTATTACCTCTCTTATATTTTTCAGTAGAAGCACTTGGGCCTTTGGGATGGATTTGTATTCTACATATAAAATAGTTTGCAAAGTGAACTGAGCTTCTCTGAATTTTCACGTTTTCTTTCCC
>NW_010585084.1:0-47873 GCF_000705375.1 Tinamus guttatus | reverse complement strand
AGGGTGTAGCATTTCCTATGCCTTTATGCTTGAGTCCTTCTATGAATAAAAGATACTCAGTGCTAGGTTTTCCCCTGGTGAAATGAGATAGCCAACGGGTGGAAAACTGGGATCATAATCAGTGAGTGCACTAAGGATTACTGGGACTGTGGTTAATATTAAGTGTCATTTGCAGAAATTGGCTGTAGTAGGTGTCTTCTGAAGGCTTCTGCACTTCATATGTGGATGAGATCCTTCATATATATATACATTTTTATTTCTGTTGAGGGTTTTGTTTGACATAATTGTGAAGAAAATTAATGTGTTATCAGTCCTCTCACAACAGATGGCCAAATTTATGAAGGTCCACAGGTTGTATATAGTTGTCAAACACTTGCATTCAGACACTTTTCGTTACAGGAAATAAAATCTAGGTGTAAAAATATATAGATGTGCAGTCATTTTCAGGGCAGATAGATGCTCCTGTAAACAGTAGCTTTCAGTATTAAGTTTCACCAGTGCTGTTGGTTGCAAATAATTCATGTAGTTTAAAAATAATCTATATACAGATCGTTTTACCATTGGTCTCCAGTATGTTAGTGTTTACAAGATAGATATAAGGAAATGTAACTAATTTTATGACAATACATGGAGTCTTGTTGAGAAAAATAAACCTTTGATTTGGAGTGTTACTTGAATAGTTCCTCTATATGTAGAACACAAAGGTCAAGACAAAATTGATTTATGATTATTTAAAAAAATAGATTTTAATCTGCCATGTTTTTGTGCTGATGATGTATATGTTTGAATTTAAAAAGGAATGTGAAAAGCTAAGTAAAAATAAAAATCCTTTGGAAATCGAAGATCTTTCCTTTCATCTTTCCCACCTCTTACAGTTCTACCCTGCATTCTATTATGATTTTAGCATTACTTCAAATTACAGTGGAGAAATTAATATGGCTAGAGAACACAGTCAGCAGCTCAAATTCAATATAAAGTTGATTTTAAAAATGATGTTAAATTGTTACTTGGAGAAATCCAGTGAGAATTGGAGCTTGGTGTTGGTAAAGAGAGGCAAATAGAGATATTTTGCAAGCCCTTTGTTATGGAGTTCTGTTTTGATCTTTTTTTTTTTTTTTTTTTTTTTTGCTACTGCTTGTTGAACCTGCTTGTTTTCTGTGGTGGCTTGAAGGGAGTGATTTTCTGCTTGATTGTACTCGTGTTACTCTAAGACAAGTGAAGACGCAGAAACCTGTTACTGAATGTGTAAGAAATTTTTCTAGTGAAGAGAAGTGGGAGGAGAGGATAGAGAAAGATCTTTCGAGAGTTAGAAAAAAGGAGTAAAATTTGCTTGGGAAAAAAACATTTCAAGGATACTTTTCTTACAGCTACTCCAAGACATCTTCTCGTCATTTCTTGGTGTCAGCTGAGAGTCAAGTGAACGACGTGATAGCTTAGCAAGATGCTGTCAATAGTAAAATTATGATGCATGTTACTTGTCACACCTGCTTTTTACAGAATTTACGACATCATTGCTAATTACTTCAAAGTATAAGATAGAGCCAAAAGAAGAGTGTATCTGCTGCTCTCTTTTCTGCTCAGGGATATTTTTGGGGTTGAGAGGAGGAGCCAGGGTTCTTGTGTGGGAGCCCCTATGCTTATGCCTTCTCATTTGGTAATTTCCTCTCCTGAAACTAAGTTTCTTTAGTTGTGTAAGAAAAATAACATTTTATGTGAGATGATAAACTAGGACTGGGAAGCTTGGAGAATTGTTTCTGCAGATTTGCATAGTGGGTTTGTGGTAGAGTTGAACTTAGGAGTTGCAGCATTTGCCCTAACTGTAAAGCCAGTCTTCCTTTTATCATACCAAAGAAAATAATGTGAGAAGTGCCAATAACTGATGGAGCATAGGTGCTGAGCAACACGGCGTAGGCATGGTAAAGCTTAGGAACATGGCCTATCTTTAAGATTTGCAAGCCTCTAAAACTGCTGCCTTTTTTTCAGTCATCTTGTGAAGCAGATAAGGGCCTGGGAGCATTCAGAATTTATTTACATGCTCAGTAAATCAAAATAATTTAGGGTACCTTTTGTCATTGTTGCTGGAAGGTGAGTAGAGTCTTAAGAGGATATCAGGAATAGCTTTTGACTGTTTTTCAGTGTCTGTTGTAGGTGATTTGTCTGTGTATCTCACAGAAGAATTGTAAGAGAAAGTGTAGGAGCAAGAACCATCAACATTAGAAACATTCAAAAGAGATTTTCAATATTCAGATCAAATTGTATTGAGGACAGATAATTTTCTGCCTTTGAAGTCAGACAAGTTGGAGACACCATCAAATTTTAAAGGCTGCAAAACAGAAAACAGGGATGATGATAACGATTTTTCAAAGGCTGATATCCTTCAGCAAGGATAGGACATATTTTACTTGCTCTGTAAAATATGTCAGGAACCTCCTCTGTTTTCTATACCTGCTTTCGTTTTCTGGGTCTTCAACTTGAATAACTAGAACATTCCTGTTTAGGTGAGTCAATATTAAGGAAAAGGGAATGTTCAAGTTTATTTTTTGTTATTTTAGCTTGTTCCTGTAAGTCACAGCAGGCTGCCTGCAGCAATTGCACCGGGAAGACTTCCTGGAGGGCTGGGAGCTGCCCCGCAGGGCAGCAGAGGCCCGGGAAGACCTGCCTGTGCTTGGGTCGCTGGAAGCACCGATGTGTTACCTGCTCCAGTGTTCATCGAAAAAAGGCTGAAGTTCAGCAGTCCGGAGAGCCTCGCAGAGGGCTGCCAGCAGCAGTGACGTCAGTGTCGCTTCTGGTGGCTGCGTTTTACTGTGACTGATCTGCTGGTATTTGGACTGAAACCACCAAAGTTATTGGGTAGTGTGAATTGGTGTAAATCCATTAACTTCTTTGAAGCTCTTCTCATTTATAGTAGCACCAGGTTTAAATTATAGGAGCAGACGTCTTCTGGATTTCTTTTCTCTTTGGTTTTAATCTAACTCGTATATTTTTTGATAGTATCTTTGATGATATAGAAGAAATTCAGTTGTGATCTGCAGTACATGGATGTATCCTTTGGAGAAACGTGCTGTTGAGCTTCTGAACGCATCCGAAGTGGCAGGTTTTGAGGCAACGCTCCAAATCCCTCCCACGTACCTGGAGATTATATAATCCAATCCATGTCGGTAGGACAAAGTACAAACAGCAAAGTGAAATTGATTCTTCTCCTTATATAAAAGGAGGCAGGGAGCTGCTGATTTTGTGGAATTATTACAGCAGAAGTGTCAGGAAAAATTTGTTGGGGCTCAGTAAGGTGTGAACTGAACTGCAGCAGAACGTAGGGCAGCAGGCCAAGCTCTTCTGCTCTTTCCACAGATGGTCAGAAGCTGTAAGACAGCATCTGCCCCATGTTTTTGAAGAAATGTAGTGAGGGAACACCTAAATGCTGAGGTTTAAAGATGAAGGAAAAAAGGGGATTGTTTTGTGTTTTGCCTCTCTAGCTGGGAAATTTCTTTGAAAAAATAAGCGTGCTTCAGTGCATACATTTGAAGTTCCTCTGCATCCAGAAACTCTCAATTTTTGGAAATGTAAACTTGTGTTATTTTGAAAATTACTAATGGAAAATTGTTCAACCAAGATCTTGGGATACATAAAAATTGGGATTTAGCCTACATTTTTAGCCTGAAGTTTTCACTTTCTCTGGCTCTCCCTAAGCAGTGATGTGTTCCTAGCGTGGCAAGTAGCATAGCAAGCAATCTGGAGCCAGGATCCGGTCCCTTCTTACAGCCAAGGCTTTCTCAGGACTTTGCTCTGTAGATGTGTTATAAAGTATGTGCTGAACAAAATGTTTAAATAACACAAGTCAAAATTGTTCAACAAAAGGCTACCCCATTAGTCTTTGCTATCCTATCCCTTGTTTATCTCCCTTGCCTGTTTCCAAGTACACTTTCATATTTTAGATGGTGTTTTTTTTTAATCGCATTTTTGTAGCTGATTTGATCACATTTTTTCCTTGTGTTTTATGCAATATTACCTGCCCTATTGTGCCTCTTTTTCTACCCATTCTGTATTTTTAAGCATCCTTTTTTTTGCCCTAGTCCACATACCTGAAACAGGTGCCCTTTGTAAAATGCAGGGATTATTGTAACTGAAGTAACTCGGGTGAAAGCTAAACTAACCCTCTATGCTTTTCACAGGTAACAAGAAGGTACAAAATCCTTTGCATTTAATTTTGGTGGGATTTTCTAAGATGCACATGGAGGAACGTGGCCCAGAACACCAAATAAAAGGAAAAAAGGAAAGGTTAATGACCAATTCCTTTATCTTCCCTCACTGATCCGAGTCCTTGGTCAATTTGTGACAGATCAGCATTTATCAACATCTAGTATTATATGGAAAAGGAGTGTTATTCCAACCGGACAAAACTAGAACACTGCAGTGCACTGGCCTGGGAGTTAAGTGGAGTGGCAGCGTGGTCTGTAGCAGACGTGACCGGGGCCTTGGGCAGGACTTGTTTCCCTTGTGGCTCACGGGTTCTCTGGCTCCCGTGGCTGATGCGCGGGGCATCAGCGACCCCAAAGTCACGTACAGGCCTGGCCAGCGCTCTCGGAGGATGAAAGTCCGTATGCTGCAATAACCCTGGTGCTGGAAAGTTGGCAAAATTACAACAGTGGAGGAAAGTTAATTAATGTTAAACTACTGGTGTATGGCAGGTTTTTTCCTTGCTTAAAAAGTACATTCTGGTCAAGTAAATGCCCTGATTTGGGCTTAGTTAATCGTGTATTTTAATAGCTCTCAAAGGCAAAAGACCTGCTTGGTTTAATTTAAGCTGTTTATTTTGCTAGCATTGCATTACAGTGTAACAGGATGTTCCTGTAAGCAACAGCAGTGTTGGGAAGGTATTTTCATGGACCTGTCTATTTGATTAGAACACACAGATCTTGGGTTCCTGAGTGTGAATGCTCAGCTTGGAGCCCATCATTTTATATCTGAAGTTAGTATTATATATGAAGTTGTATTTTCCCTGTGAGCACCAGTTTTTGCATTTGTCCTCTTTGAATATCATCTTTTGTTTTATTGCCCAGTGACTGAGACATGCACATTCTTAAGAGCTGGTGTGTGTTACGTTGTGTATCATCATCACCAGACTTCATCATCTTGTTGTATTCACTTTGGTGTTTTTGAATGTGTTAATAAAGAACTGGTGACTGTTTCTTTCTGCTCTTCATTTCCAATCTGTTAAGCAATTTTCTGTCTGTGAAGGGACCTTTCCTAGAATTTCCTATCTGTTTGGTTTCAGAGGCAGCTGACAGACCCTGTCTAAAAGGCTGCCAGTCCTTTTAGAAATCCAAGCAGGCTATATCTACTAGGTCTCCCGTATGGAAATATTTTGTATTGTTG
The DNA here is from genome assembly GCF_000705375.1 of Tinamus guttatus. Next base: position 42,500 of record NW_010585084.1, on the reverse strand, counting down.
TTGTTTAATATCCTTTAGGGGTAAAGAACTTCAGTAAGTCATGAGACAAAACTTCCCATTGTGAAGACCTTGTCCCAGGTTCTTTAAATATCCGGACCCCGTTGTTAAACATGGTTCTTCAGACAGTGAGGATTTTTAGGTAGATCCCACATATTCATACTGTTGTTCCTGAATGTGGGAAGTTATATTTTTTTTACCTTTTTTAAGGGCAGTCTGGTTATGGATCTGCTTGTATCCATGTAACTCTTCCCAGTAAAATTCCCTGCGACGCTGTATGGCCACCTGCTTTAACAAAAAATCATCTGATGAGATAAAATGATGAACTATTGTCCTGAGTAAAGTGACTCACTGTGTTTAGTCTTTTATAGGCAGATAGGCCTTCAGATCTGAAACTTCACATGCATTTAGCAATTACTTAAACATGAGTTAATCTGTGGTGTGACTACATGCTATCCTGACAGGAATGCATATGGTTAACGATGTGGTTACTCTGTCATTAAACTCAATAATTTATCTTGGCAGAGACTTGATTAAATCATTATGATTAATTGAGTTGATATGTGACAATAGGAATTATCTATTCTGATTAAAAGTCTTGTTTTTCTGATTTTCTTTTGCCGTAGCACCTGTGGGGGCAGTGCTGTAGACTTGGTGCGAGGCGCTTTGCTGTTACAGAACCGCGTGCGCGATGGGTCCCTCCGCTGTCCTTACCCGATGCTTTGAGCACAGGTCTGAATTTTGCTTCTGTGGATACGTGCAGTGAACACTTAAAACTGCAGAGCTATTTAAGGCAAAAATAGTTGAACTTGGTGTGCTAAGTTTGCAGTTCCCTGTCAGGCACCAATATGAAATGCTTGTCTCAAATCGTGACCGTACATGTTGGCTGTCATTTGCGTGTATCTTTCCAGCAGCCTTGATATACGTAGCAGTACCTGGAGTCTGTGAATACACTGAATTCAGCAGCACGTGGTGGTTTTGGGGCTGTGTTGGTGTTTTTTTTTTTTTTATGCTTAGGCTAGCATGGTGTTTTATGTATATTTTTGAGTTAACTGCCTTTGTCATTAAATACATTTCGGGAGCAAGGGCAATCCCTGTATGCCCTTGGTGACGTGCCAGAGGAACAGCACGGGGCAAACTAGTTTGAGGATCTAAGCTTGACGCTTCAGGCCCACTCCTGATCTGAGACTGCAGCTTCTTCTGGCTGGGTTTCCTAAGCAGATTTTCCTAAGAAAATGACCCAAACATTCAGGCAAGCTTAATGTGCATGTACACCTTTGAGACAAGGCTCAGAAAATTAAAGAAGAAAAAAATCTGAGATTGTTTTTCAAGCTGAGCACTCAAGGAAACTTGCTCTGCCTCTCCCTGTTTTCTTTAATTACATGTCCATGCACTGCTTTCCCACAGGACTCCTGCTTCATCCTGAATCAAGAATAGACTGGTCTGAAGAACATGTTAGACTCTGTAGTGAAGGAGAAATTGCTTGTAGGAATCCCAACTGATTTGTGGCTGAAATGAAAGATATGAAAGAGGAAGGCAAGGAGAGTGGGATGCGAAGGAATGGGTTCCAGCCTCACTCAAATACAGGAGCCACAGCAACGGTCTCCGCTGTGCGATGCCAGTCCAGTCAGAAATCTCATTGCTGAAACAAGTTTATTTTTTATTTATTTTTCATTTAGTTTAACTTCATCTGGCTGAGTCCTAGGTGGTTTAGTCTGAGTTTGTTACCGCTGACTCCACACAGTCAGAGCACATCCAGAATTCAATGCATCAGTTCTATCCCAAATGTTTATTTTGTGTTTGGACAGGTAGCCTTCTGAAAGTGCTTGCTTTATTCACTGCATGAGTAGTTTTGACTTAGGCATCTAAAAGTAGCAACGTTAAGGCAGGAATTTTTTTTTGATGGTCACTAAGCATGTGCTCCTCCTCTTCTGGCTATCCAGGTTAAGACTTGGAGTTCTCAGGGGCACCTAGAATTTAGTCATATACTGACTTCATTTCCTCGCCTCAGTTCCTTACCTGTAATGGGAATAACAGTGTCCACCTCAGCCTTTTTTATTTGCTCTATATACTTTAATCCTGCATGTCTGCTCTACATCATGCCCTCGGATTACCAATGCACATGGGCTTTCCCTTTCTTATCAATAGCACAGATACCCCTGATCCTGATTTGATCTGGTGTCATTTAATCTGTCTCAGTTTAGGATGGCCCCAGTCCTTGTGACTGATCAGGTCAGTCTCAAGACTTGTCCATGTGACTGGGTGAAAACAAGTGGGAAACTGGTTTCATACTTATTTTTGTTTCCCAGAGCTCTTGTTAAGAGCTAAAGGGTTGCAAGCTACCAGCCCTGAAACTAGTTACTGCTCTGGGCCTGAATGTTATTTGTTCTAGGCATTAGACCAGTTAAATTTTGGGGAATAATTCTATATTTGGGGCAAAAAGAAAGCATTTTGTAGAATTTTGATTAAAAAATAAATCCATAAAGCTTTTCAGTGGCCATTCTGAGCTACTCAAAGATTCAGAGTAATACAGTAAATCACAGATGTATAGAACTGACTTAGATGGTTAGAAGTTGGCAACAAATGATATAGTACCAATATACTGGTTTTTATCACACTGACAAGTGTGCAGTGTATTATTTGTCATAAGATGGTTTATCCACATTAGCATTTAATGATTCTTAGCTGTCTTTTCTGCAAATGAGTATCAATTAAAGATCTGCAATTGTTTTCATCAGTGTTTAATGCACCCTCCTGCTTTCTCTTGCTTCTGTTTCTTCACGCAGCATATTGAATGTGGTTGTGAGTTAAGCTGATCTGCGAATTTTTAGAGCAGGCAAAATATCTAGAGGTCAGAACTTCTTAAGTTTCCTGAGTAAGAGTATCTAGAGTTTGAGCTGCATGTGCAGCTCCCATCACAAGAGTGCTCTGTATGTTACAGGCATCTGAGTACTACACAGCACATCTGAAGTGGATATATTTATAAAATGAGTTGTCTTACAAGCCTGTAAGGAGAGTATGAGCTGTATTGGCTTAGGGACAATACTAAAATTCAGTAGCAGAAGTGCTTGGTGACTCACACAGGTGTATATACTTGCACACACATGTTTTAGGTCTATGGCACTTATAGGCATTTACATACATGCAAAAATGTAGAGTTGGGGTTGTGAGCGAGAAATTTAATGTCAATTCTGTTCAGTTTTAGATGATCGTCTATGTGTAGTACTTTTTTTTTTAACACTATCTGGGAGCATGGCAATTTGGTTGCCATGTGAATATATATCTGCAGGGGGAAAGTTGAAAGCCTGTTATTGTAGTTTACCAAGTATCCTGTGGCTTTCCTCCGAAAGGATTACAAATTACATTTTTTGCATATTAAAGAACAGTGGCTGCCCTGAAAGCACAAATGTACCCTTACAAGTGTTTTATAATACACTGAAGTTCCTGAAAAATCAGAATAGGTCCTTTTTGCTATTTGGATTTCACAAGTCATTTCACCTATCTGCTCTTTGATAAATACTTTAACGTTAGGTCACGCAGCTTAGTAGGGAAGCAAAACAAGAAAAGAGATCCTGGGAAGTTGACATTTCCCTTAAACTCCTTGCTGTAAAGGAAAATGATGGAAGGCCCTTGAGCCACGCAGTGAAGGGTAAGTGTGAGCGGCTCTGCTGGGCTGGCATCAGGGCTTCTCTGCGCTGGAGTCACGCTTACAGAGTTACTTTTTCCCAGATGGAAAAAGTTGACCTGCAGCTCAACCTTGTGTGCCCAGAACATAGCACAGCCCTAAAGTCACTGGGTTTTTTACTGAGTTTTGTGGCAGGAATGTCCGTGCTCTGTACAACAGCCAAACGGATACGCCTCAGTGCAAAGCTGCCAGTAATGCTCCAGCCCAGGGATGGTTCGTACTGTCAGCTCAGCTGGTGCTGATCATGCTGCTGACCTTCTTTGTATTGATGTGTGTCTTCAAGTAAAATGGGTGCGTTTCGCTGTACGTTAACCCGGCACTTCTGCTGACTGGTATCGTGCGCGAGACTCTGTGACAAACAGTTCCCTGCCAGCTGCTGCCCCCTGGGCTAAATCTGCAGCAAGGCTGGGTTACAGCCAGCCTTCCTTCTGGACTGGTGCCTCGTTTGGTAGAGAGCGTGGTAGTACTTGCATGGTTTGAAAGAGCAAGTAAAATAATTTGGAATAGCAACAACTGGAACCATTTGTTTAGGTCTGTAATGACACCGTGTATCTGTAAAAGATTTGAATATATAATTTTAAATAATTATTTTACACTAAGTGAAAGAATATATAATTGTTTTTTCTTATATATATTTAATAAAGAAGTTTTACTCTGTCCTGTCTACCTCTCGATCTGACAAGACATAGTAAATGCATTTTTGTGTGGTGTCTTATGTGCTGCTGAAATATAGGAGGAAAAAGATTTTCATGATGTTCAGTGTTGCTGGGGCATTAGCTAAATGCATGTGTTTCTGTTCAAGGGGACAATGGTTTTGTCCCTGTTGTTGCTAGAATTGGCTAAGTAAGTGGGCCACCGAGTGACATTCAGAAAAGGATCTGAAGGAGCCTGGTAGAAGTGTCTGTTTGATCATTTACACAGCGAACATAGGAAGAACACCAGGAAATGGGGAGTGTGAGGGCGAGGGCAGCGTGGGCCAGGAGGAACCCTGTCAGTATCACTGTCCCCGTGCAGGGCCTGCTGCCCAGCCCTGGGTCACCGGGAAGTGAGCGATGGGGTGGCCTGTGAGGTGTGGGAGCACCGGCCCTCTGGAGACACAGCCTGAGCCTTAGCCACGTGCTTCACCCGCTCAGGTTCCCTGGTGTCTCTGAGAAATAATTATGATCTCTGGCTAATTAAAAGTGCGGAATTAATTGCACTTTCAAACAGGAAGTTTTGTTGTCCCCACCCCACTACCTCCGGGATCTTCTCGTGCATATGCATTTTCACAGGTTTAGTAAAACATTGCCAGTATCCATAAAGAGACTGTAGCAAATCTGTAGCAAATGTTTACCCTGTGTGTCAAGCTCTTGTACGCTTCTGTATGTTGTAGTTTTCCATAATTTTTGTGCGTCTTTTCAGATATGGAGAAAAGTATTTTGTGTAACACTGCAGCAAGCAGTAGGAAGGTACCAGTTTAAGTAATTCCTTTTGCCATCCTCTTCCTCAGCATCTTTTCTCTTCCCTGAGAAAATACGTGAATTAGGTTCATTCCTCTTGTTGATTTTAACAGGAAATTTTTATTTATTTATTTATTTTCTGGAAAACTGGAAATATACCTGAGATGTGTCTAATTGGGGAACACCGCCATGAGGAGGAACATGAATCCCGAAAGATGAAACAAAGCTAAAAATCTTTGAGATAAAATCATGTTCACCCTTTTGTTATAAGAAGTTACAGATAAGATTTTCCATCTAGAAGAGAAAGTAAGAAAGACATCTACTCAACTGATGCAACCATGCCCATGGGAACGGTGTTGTGTTACCGCCAGGCTGACCGGTCTGGAGTAACTAGAGAGGAGCAGTGTTTGCCACAGCAAGCTCCTCTGGGCTTGGAACGAATTCCCTGTTCCCCCTGGGGACAGATCCCAGCAGAGCCTGAAGCAGCAGCACCCTGGGGAGAAGCGTCGCGTCCCTCGGGTGCTTGGGACGGTAGGGAGGGCATCCCGCCGCTCCCTGGTGGTTGTGTCCAGGCTTTCCCAGCAGCGTAGCCAAACCTGGAGGCGATTGCTTCTCAGGCAGTTGTCTTCTCAAAGCCTTCCCGTTTCCAGCGTCGCTCTCTCCTCATCACGGCTGTCGTAAAGCACCAGAGCTCTGTCGTTAGCGTGCTTTGCTCACAGGAAGACTACAGGTGAAAACACAGCTTAGAGTCATTTTCAGTTAGAGTGGATTAGTTGTTCTCGAAAAAAAAAGTACTGCTAAATCTTGTCATCTTTTATCCTTTGATTGTGTGAGATTTGAATGATTGAAGTGAGGCTTCTGTGTAGTGGAGCTTATATCTTCTAAACTGTAGTCTAAAAACAGACACGTGTGGTGTTGTTACGGAGTGAAATCAGGACATGCAGTACAGTCTCGTTTTGGCTGTGTGCCTTTGAAAGCTGTGAGGACTTCCAAAGGGAAGACACTGCGGGTTGCTTTGTGCCCCGTGCTTGGCACATTCCGTGGTTTTAGAAACCCGTGGAATTATTTACAGGAGTCTTCTTCTAGGGGCAGGGCCGGGCGGCCTGCGGGGCCGCTCTGCTCAGCCCCGTTTCTGCTCTGCCCCCGAGCGCAGCCCCGGCAGCGCCTCGGCCTCCGCGTCCACCTGTGAGATGGCTCCGTCCCGGCTCCGTCCCCCCGGGAAGTCCCTCCCTGCTCTCCCCACTGCGAATCCTTCCCTGGGCCCTGGCTTCCCTGCGTGTTTCCATGGTGACTTTTCTGTTCCCTTCTGATTTTACTGGTTTGCACGTCTCAAGGCTTTATCGAATGTTGCTCGTTGCTTTCATTTTTTAATAAACAACTGCACGATGGGTTCGTTGTTTTTCCCACATGAGGCTGTGCCAGGCTGTGGTCTCTGAAACATGAGTCTGAGGATGTGGAAAAGAGAGCAGAGAAGGCAGCTAGTGCGGCCCATGGCCAGGCGGCCACGGCTTTCCTGGGCCCCCCGCGCCTTGCTTTATCTGAGGTCCGGGTAAAGAACTCCAAAATATCTACCGGGTAGAAGACACATGGCTTGATCTATTTCTAAGCAGATGATAGCATGGGAAATTGATGCGTGATACAACATTTTTCCCCTTAATTATGGTGATGTTTGTGCGATGGGAGAGCTAGGCTGGAATCTCTGACCATAAAGGCAAGGAAGCAAAATAAGTGCCCTGGGTTACTGAGGACCGTGAAAGCCCTGAAAAACTGTTCTACTGTGTTGAGGTTTCAGCTCATCATCTAATCAGCCTCTGAGCTTTGGCAATGCCCACTTTCCTGACTTCTGCTCTTTAGAGAAACAAAATATTTTTTTTCCGATGGAAGAAGTGCATTTTCCAAAGCACTGGCTATGCTGGGGCCTCCCTCCATGGCCCGGGAACTCGTGGGATGCCCAGGCCGCCTCTCCCCAGCTCAGGGCTTCTGTCACCATGCGCTCGTGGCCTGAAAAAAAATCACTCCTTTTCTTCGGTTAAAATTTTGTCACAAAAGACACCTTGTCCTTCTGTCTGTGTATACTATATTCTGATCATGAGTCTTGAGAATTAAAACTTGGACCTTTCTAAAGTAAAAATTCTGGCAGAGTCTGATGCAGTTTTAGAAGGAGTGTGGATGTGTGTCATAATGGTGACAGAGCTGTGCTGGGACTTTGTACTTAATAATTTAGTGTTGCCTTTTGTTTTGTTTTGTTTTTGTTTTGTTTTTAAGTATTTAGGCTAGAGGCCTTTCAAATCATCCGATCCTGACCTGTAGATGAGTCATAAGCCAGTAATGATAACAGTTATTATTCTTAAATTGAGCCTAAAACTGTTGACTAACGCCTGAAGAGGCTTGACTGAAACAATCTCCTAGAAAAAGAAAATATCAGAATATGTTGAGTTCAAATGCCTTCAGTGACTAATCACTGCTTTTTTTAAAAAAAATCCTCTGCTTTTACTTTTTGTGTTTCTCTCAGGTGTGTGAGATTGAAGGGAGCTCTTTGTGCCTGTTCACCGCTCTCAGTGGAGGGGCTAGTGAGCTGCAGACACCCCTTAATTTTCCTTTTCAGCAGCTCAATGGTTTGAATTTGTCAAGACTGTCATTGAATTTGTCATTTTCAGGCATTTTCTCTGGACCTCCTGTCTTTTGCGTAGCTCTCACATGGAAACCGCAAATGGGTTCCGTATTTTTGTTATTGTTTTTTTTGACACTTTCTAAAATCTTGTTTGGAAATTAAAAATCTGCCATGGGCTTTACTCCAGATGTGAAACAGGTTTACCCCAAGACTGAAATGGTTTATGGCCCACGTCTTCTGTGGCCGTGTTTGAATGCAACTGCTGCGAGCTGTGAAACTCGCAGAGCCCAGGGCGAATCCCACTGCTCTTCTGACAAGTGTCTTCAACTTCAGTGCTGTTGCACGTGTTTTAAGTTAAGCTAAATGCAAAAGCCCCTTTTTTCCTTATGGAGATGATGATTTATTTTGGACCTGGTGAATCAGGACACTCCTTGAGAACTTGACAAAAATGATGCTGGTCTTTGAACTATAAAAAGATCTTGGAAAATATCTTCTAGTCTGTTCAGCATTCCGCTATACATCGTGCTTTAAGGCGATCAAATGTTGTTAGTGAAGTCCAGGACAGAACTGTACCTAACTGCAGTACAGAAGGATCAGTCCTAAGACTTTCGCATGAGAATCGTAAATTTTTATGAATCTTGGAGCCTACATCTGTATTACAGATGCTCTCCTAATAGGGATCTTTGTTCTGGAAGAAAGGAGAGGCTAGCAAGTTGTACTCTCAGTGGTGGCCAGTGGAAATTTTTTGCTTTTGTGTGTTTTTTGTGCTGTTGCTTTGGTTTTAATGTATCTGAAGCAAAATGCTCCAAATTGCTGAGATACTCACTGTGGTTAAAGGCAGGATAGGTTACACGTAGTTAACTTGTTACGGATCCTAAGTGACTTCAATATTCAAAACATCATATTAGCGGGGAAAAACACATTTTTCTTCAATTTCTTTTTATTTCCAGATTTAATTACCTTTATTTAAGTAATTTGTGGAAATAGTTGTTATTGTTGGCACAGGCTTTTGAAATGTTGCATACCTAGTATCTATACATAAATAGCATTTAGAAAAAAAAATTATTCATTGTTCTTTGTAGTTATTAATTATAACTATTTTGATTTTAGATGATTTTAAGATGCTGCTTTGCTCTGTAAGTTCTAGCAGTGAATTTTTGTTTGCCTTGCCATTTTTTAAACAAGCAAAGGACTCACAGCAAGTCTGAAAGCAGAATCTGAAATTTAGAGCCAAGCTTATGACTCGTGAAACAATATTTCCTGGAGAATATTCTATAGTGAAAGATTTTTGATTTGGACCATCTCTGAGTGAGTCTTTTTAAGACACTGCTTTTGGAATGCAGAGGGGCTAATGGAAGTATTATCTCCTTAAAATCTTTCTTTTGTAAGGATATGGTGAGTTAGAGAGCAGACTGCTAAAAATGGAGAAAATACTAATATGGATTTTAGTCAGTGGTATTTTGGCTTCCATATTTTCTCTTACTAATAGTTAAATATTGCCTGTTTGTATTTGAATCTCTCTCTACTGTCAATTTTTCTATCACAAAATGGGTAGGCCTTAAATATAGTATTTTTTAATGGCTCTTTCGGATTATGAGGAAGACCTACTAAATACACAGAGCAGGGAATGTATTATTTGCAGGTAACCCTCTGATAGCTAGTGCCTATGGAAATGTGTTAGTAACTTCAGCTATTTGTGTGCATCGTCTAATTCAGCCCTTTTCCAACCTTACATCTCCGTTGCGTGGTCTCTCATGTCAGTATAAAAGGGAAGAATGATGGCAGATCAAGAGGTCTTTATTTTCAAGTTGCACCGTGGGTTAGGGCATCGCCTGGCGCCCGATCCCGTGACCCCGTCCCCGTCGGCTCGTGCCGGGGGTTCCCCGCGCGTCGGGGCTCGCGCAGTTTCCGCGGCGCAGGGTTCTCCCAGCAGACGTTGTCGTCCTTGGTCTCGCTGCTCCTGGTTTCAGCCCTTGGCGGGGCAGAGCCGTTGATGCCCACGGGCTCCTCCTTCCTTCCCGCCCCGCGAGCCGGCTGCAGACCCGGGCCAGGCGCTCGGCTCCAGCCTCCACCTTGGTTTTCGAGGCAGGAAGGAAACAAATGCTTGGCTATTGAAATGCCAAAAAAGCCCAGTCCAGTTTCACATCACCAGTCCTGCTGTGTTGATGGAATTTGCTTTACTGGACTGCAGAGTTTATAGAAAAACTTTCTACACTGAGATATAAAAAATGCATTTAAAAAATACACATTTGTGTATCTTACTGATTGTTAAAAGGTGAAAAGGATGGACAAAGATGATCATCTTTGCTGTTTTAAAATGCCAATACTCTTTACCTATTGAATGGCATCTTGAATTCAGCTTTATAGAAAAACAGTCATGAAATATGTTTTTTCTTCTCTCGTTCTAAGTAAAGCACAGAAAGTAAAATGCAGATGTTGTTTCTAATCTCTGGCCCTTCAAGTCAGCCGGCCTTCCTAAAGTCTTCTGCAAGCTTGGCTGCAAATCGTGATTTCCAGGAGAATCAAAGCGACTTTCCCTTGTACTCTTAACATTTTTATTCCTTTGTGGCTTTGGTAACAATAATCCCCATTTCTAACTGGAAAAAAAAAAATCAATCTATACCAGGGTCTGTATAGGGTAATCACCTAAACCAAACATGTCAGTGCTCCTGTGGAAATCAGCATGTATGAAATACATCAAAACACACGAGAAAGTACGTGCTGAGATGAGGAGATTGCAGGAAAACGGAGGTAGAAGGAGCCACCCTGGAGGACCAAGCAAAATGATAGAGAGAGACCTGCTGCTTTGGACAGCCTTACCGGAGCAGGTGAGGTCTGGAGGATGTGGTAGTGGTGTGGAATTTAAGCACAAATAAATTCAGGAGGTTTTAACCTTGATTGGGAAAATAACCCTTGTGGAAGTGTGTATATGCTCTTAAGGCTGGAATCCTTAAACCTGGTACACGCATTTTAGGAGCGTTTTCTTGCAAACTTTCACGATCAGAAATGGGTCCATCTCTAAAGTGTAAGAGTTTTTGTAGATCTTGACCTTTTAAAACACTCTGGCCTAGATTTAACTTGTTACACTCAGCAGCGAAAAAAATACTTAATGTGATCACATCTATTCATGGAAACTCATTTCTCTACAGAGGGCTGCAGATTTATAATACTTAATTCTTCTATAATTGTGTATAATAAGCTATGTTCCTGTGCTTAGCAATGACTTTGGGGTGTGGGTGGAAGAAACCAATAAAAAACAAGTAATTCCTGACTTGTATACAGGCTTCTAAAGCTGCTTTATCTGTTTTAATCCAAAATCAACTGACACCTTGAAGTCTAAGCCCAAAGCTGTGCTGATGCTAATGATTTGCCTGCCAAAAAGAGCCACTTGTGTGAAGAAGGGTAAAAAGAGTGGGCCTCAAGACCAATTTTGTATTACAAAAGCTGCTTATGTATGTAAACTTGGTCGTATTAAAAAGAATGAGAAAATCTGTGTATACTACTGGTTAAACATAAATGTTTTAACATTGTACTATACTTTCTTTATTTTTTCCAGATTTGAACATGGAATTCAACCCATCAGATCATCCACGAGCCAGTACAATATTTCTCAGTAAATCTCAAACAGATGGTAGGTTACTGAATTTATTACAATATTCCTCTTGCAGTTGTTTCTAAATACTTTGTTAGAATGCATGCAATAGTTTCTTAAGGTCTTTTAATATATGATTCAAAAAAAAATGTTGTTAACACAGAATTAACCCCCACTGCCTGACACCAGTGATGCAAGTCAAAGGCTTTCATGGGTATCCCACCAAAGCTGAAAGAAGTCACAGCTTTGTTTATTTAAAGTGTTGCATGTAGCAGTAGAAAGTACGGAGTTGAGTCCTATCATAGGCTGAATTTATAAGACCAAAAAAGTCCTTGTGTCAGAACTGAAAATATGAATGAGTTTAATATAATTACAATTCTAAGATACTTACCCTAAGTGTAAAATTTTCTGTGCAATTGTTTTTTAAAAACTCGGAAGGATAGACCAGCCTTCTGGGAAATAAGGTTGAGGGATATATTTTTGAAGAAATTCTAGTTTACATCACCTAAGACAGACAGACAGCCCGGTGTATAGCTCATACTGTAAAAGAACTCAGTAGAAGATTTTAATAACCAAACTATCTCCTCCCACCCAGACTTTCTCTCTTTTTCTCTAATTATGGATTTGATTTTGTATGGAGTATTTTTTTTACTCTTAGACAAAAGTGATCCCCTGGGAACTGCATCTTTTAAGCAACTCCCTTGAGCAACTCCTTTTAAGCAACTCAGGCTCTCTCATTCACCGTTGCACATGTATGACATTCTTTTAGAGGCAGATGAGAATAATCAATGCAAAACACATTATTTTCTACCCAGCCCTTCCAAGCAATTTCTGTATTTTAATTCTGATGCAATATGAATTTTTTGTCCTTCTTCCATCTGCCTATGAATGCTGGGTTTTATTTACATAGTGAATTCCAGTATCAAGCATATGAGTTCCCCCTCAAAAAGGTAGTTTTCTTTTACTGTATGTTTTCGCTGATTTTTGAACATAGCCGATACAACTTATACAAAGAGGATACATTTAGACCCTCATCGAAGAGCTGGTTGTGAGAGTACCTCTTTGCTCTTCAGACTTTCCCTCTGAATTCAATGCCTTATTATGTGGTTTTCAATCCTGATCTGGTTTGGTAGTCTGTGAAATGGGCATGGTTATATTTCCATTGTACAGTGTATTATAAGCTTTAATTTATGTCTATTTCATAGTGTATTGAGACTGTATAATATTGCATGGATACTACATTCTTCCAGTTTCAGCTTATTGAAAAAATGATAAATCCCCAAGTCCAACATATAAAATTTGACCAGACATGATGATTATACTTAGTTGCATTAGTAGTGATTAATTTACTGTAATATGAAATTAATTGTAAGTTTTGTTATTAAAATGAAAAAAGTTTACATCCAGACTAGATGGTCTATGAAAGTTTCTCTAGTTTAATATGAAGAGCTGATATATTGATGTGTGAGAATAATGAATTTAGTGAAATACTGTAGAAACCTTATCAACTGAGATATAAAATCTGTTCAGCCATCCTTGATGACAGTGGAAAAAAATCCAAAAGCGAACTTGCATGTGCAAGAAAATGAAAATATCCTGCAAACATTTACATTTACATTGTGAGGAACCATCCTGGCGGAACAACTCACGGTAATAAAGATTTTACCCAGCTCTACTTTTGCCCCTGGTGGAAACCGAGCCGTGGAAATTTATCACACAGTATTCAGGAATGTCACCTAACTCCAAAATGCAATAAAATGCATGTACAGGAGAAAGTATAAAGTTCCTTCAGGCGCCTTGAGCTTTATTCTGATTGCCTGTTGTGGAGCCTCAGTTGTCTCCATGGCATCAAAAGTCAGTGCAGAAGGGTTGCACTTAACTGGCAGTGTTTAAAACACCTGATTTAGGCATGTTGGAAGAGCAGCCTTCCTGTGAACGAAAATGTTTCTATAGGCAAGAAGTGCAGACATTTGCAGTGTATGTACGTGTGTATGGGGACACCGGGGCTCCAGGTGTCATCTGGGATATGACAGTGGGAATTCAACGTTCACTGACACCTTTCCACGGGGCAAAGGGCCAAGAACGGAGCCACACAACTAGGGGGACTTGGCAGTGTTGCATTCGGGCAGCTCCTTGTGGGGGTTTCTAGCAGCCCTGCACTATTGCTGTGTCCCTGGTAACCCTGGGATGCTCCCTTGGCAGAAGAGCTGCTCCTGAGCTGCTTGTTAGCAGCACGTGAGCGAGGAGAGACAAGGTGCCCACCTTGGGCATGATGAAACGGGGCTTGGAGCCTCCAGGGACTAGGTCTGAACTGCGCCTTGTTCTGCAGAGCTGAGGCCACACCGAGCATCTGAGCAGGTAGTCTGAGTTCGTCCTTAATCACTTGAGAGTTCAATGAATTTGAAGAAAGAAAAGAAAAGACCCAATAAATACTAATTGGATTCCTACCTAAAATAGGTTTTATAAATGTTTCTGTCTCTTTGTGGGAATTTTCAAGGTCATGAGTAACTCTTCCTGTTTAGAGAGCTAAGAAAGAATATTACCATTTATGACTTTAACTTCTGTAAATTCTTTATGATAAAGTTTTCCCTTATTGGCTGAGCTTGGCCTGTAAACAGGATGGACTAGGTCACTGAAAAGCTACGCGCTATTTTGTGGTGCTTTCCAAACCGAAGCACCACGATGAGACAACTTCCTCTCCTTGCAGGAGCAAGAGGACGATGACTGTTGTTTCGGGTTGCTGGTAACAGCTGTTTCTATTAGTTGGATCCAGCCGTCCTCTTTTCCTAACTTGCACGAGTTTTTACCAGTTCAATAACTGGCTAAAATATGCAATATCAGTGCAGTGATGTGCTTAAGACAAAAACCATTTTGCAATCTCTGCATATATAGTAGGTAGAAGTGGAGCAAGTGTTTTAATGTTAGCCAAGGCCAGTCTCCTGTTTCTCAGGCAAGACAAAACGAAACTATTTACAAATTCCCAAATTGTGAGTCGTTTCTCACATTTGATATGTAGTAATTACCACAACGCTGTTATTGTTGTCTTCTGTCCTGATAAGGTTAACACTGTTTATAGAAATCTCACAAAGGAAACTTCTGTGGCAGCTCAGTGAAATATACAAATATGAATATATATATGCATATATACACATATTTCCCCACTTCCTTTTATGGAAGGATAATGTATATTCCTATTATAATAAAAGTTCAACAATAATGAGTGAAAATGGCTGCAAAAAATGGAACAGATCATTGACCTTAAAATTAGGAAAATGAAGAAAGTTTGGCAGTACCTTACATTGCAGTATCCACTTGGATTCCATTATAACTTTCATTTTTAAGATACAATCTATATTTTTTCATTTAATTGCTTAAACTGTGGCACTACATCTGTTCAGCTTCATTTCATCCATATGCCATCTTTGGAAGCCGAGAGCCTGGAATTGCAGTTGGTGCTAGGAAGCGATGGCTCGTTATCAAGCTGACGTGCGGTGGTCTGCTGAGGACCACAGCGTAGTGGGAGCAGCACAAAGCGTCCCGAAGCCAAGGGAAGGGGCAGGGAATTCCCTCCTGGCACAAGGTGACCCAGGGAGTTTCTGCTGTGCCTCATTCCTCACCAACAAACATTTCTTGAAGAGAAACAAAAAAGAAAAAGCCCTAAACGTGTTGTGCTGTGGCAGACTTGGTTCACAAGCAGAAGAGCCCTGCTGCCTTCTTGGAGTCCCTCACTGGAAAATCAAGGTTAATTGCACTGCTATTATATAGGAAAATTAGGGGAAAGCATGTTAACATGGTGCTTGGAAGAACACAGCACAAATGGTGTTTGAACAAGTGCAGCGAGGGGCTCGAATGAATATATCCTTTATATCCTTCTGGGGATAGGAAGTAGTAAGTGGAAATGAGCTGTGAGTGATATTCTTGCTTTCATAGATAATTTTACTGTCATAGGAAATTGAATAAAGTAATATTTAGGAGAATGTGGAAAAGAAAAAAAAAACTGAGGGAAAACAACTTGGTTAAAAACAGAATTTGGATGCATTTGAAGGCTGTTTCTGGGGCTTTAACAATAATAAATTTGTATGCAGGATGATTGCTTATGACTTAAATACTTAAGCATGTGCACAGTTTAGCAGTTAATTGCTCTAAATTTTCACTTATGTGCTTTACTAAGTTTACCTGCAGCTTGTGAGGATGGCTTCATGCCTCTGCACGGCAGTGTGCAGTACTAGAAAAACTCTGCAGCCTCCTTAAAAACTGGCAGCTGCCATCAGCCACCTGATTACTCATGGGCCTTGCTTATGGAAAATGCAGTGTGGGGAACTGTGGTGCAGTGTTTCAGGAGGATTTCAAGTGGTTTAAATTTACTAGACGATCAGAATTTTCCTGCTCTTCCTGTTTAATTCTGTCTCTTATACAATGTCCGTAAATGTGGATCTGAGCATGTACTAAGTGACATGGCTAACATTTGTCATGTGTGATTCTCCTTTCTGCTCCCTGGGAGGAAAATTATGTAAGGATTTTTAAAAGTTTTTTTTCTTATTTTCATTTAATGCCTGCATTAAACACAATTATTTTGCAATATTTGCACATACAACCTTGTTTATGTGAGATTGCTTGCTAATAAAAATCACAAATAATAGCTTCTCATCCAGCAGGGAATGGACAGGCTATCCCACCATTACAAGCACTCTTATTTTATGAAGCGCATCGGGTTGCACAGCTTTCATAGTACTCCAAAGTGCATTTAATCACCTACAGCATGAAACCATTATTATTTTAATCCCGCAGTTCGATTTATGTATTAGTTGCCTCCAGACTTGTATGGTAATTTCTCAGGAACAGAGTTCCACAGGCTCTCTGTAGGGTGAGTTAATTGGGAAAATGTTTTTAAAGAATCAAATAGAGTATATTTAATCAGCTACAATAAGCATTTGTCTGACAATTAAGACTCTGAACATCCCCCTTGTTCCTCTTGTTTAATTTCTGAACGTGATGGCTAAGAACCGTTGATCTGACACGCAATCCTTGCCTGTGGTCACTAGTTCTTAACAGAGTGACATCATTTTCGTTATGATACCTAGCGTGAAGAGCAGTTTCAGAGTTGCAGCGGGTCGGTGCAGCGGGCACAGTCTGATCCCTGAGGCTGCTCATGGGGTTAGTGCGCACGGAGCTGCGGGAAGTTTCGCGCTCCGCGGAGCGGCTCTTCTGGGCGCTTCGTCACCTGCAAGTTTGCAGCAAGGCGCCTTGCAGGGCGGCGCCGGCCGTGTCCGTGGGGAACATCCCCGCACAGACCCGCAGAGGGTGCAAATACCCTGTAGCTCATTGCCCATTAACTTCCCACGCGGCCCAGCTGTGGCCAAGTACCCGGGGGGATGTGTGTTCTGATCCCTCACCATGCTGCACTGCCCGCAAGCCTACGGATACATGTTCCTTCTGTGTTTGATATAGAAATGTGCTTGGTTAGTGCAAAAGCAATGATGATGTTACACACAGATAGCCTCCTGTGTGTTTGTTATAAATGGTATGTAAGAAGCTTAACCGGGAAAAATAGTCATGTAATATTTCTATCATATTTTGTGTTTTTGCAGTGAGAGAAAAACGCAAGAGTCTCTATATAAACCACGTAAGTGAAAATGCCTCGCTATGCAGCTTTCTCCTTGTTGTCTATATTACACCTTAAGTAAGAGTTATCCTACGTGACTTCCATATTGGTGAGAGGGTGCTGATGCTTCAGATGTCTGTTCTGCATCAGGATCCAAAACAGATCTCTGCTGTGTGCATGAGTGGACTGGGTCTGTTGGCTTGGTGATAGTGTCATGCTTACAACCACCATATGTGGGGAACTGCTCCTTGAGACAAAGACCTGTGCACGTTAATAGGATTTTCAAAGTTACTACAGAAATTCTCAAAAGTGTGAACTGTTTTTGCATGTAAGTTTGGTTTTGGTGGAGTGTCTATAGCATTTCATATTTACCCAAGAGGTTCTGAAGAACCTGACCAGTGAGGATGTAAATGTGTATCTGAAGTGTGGTGCGTGCTGAGTATGGAGTCAGATTTTTGGTTTGTTGATGCACTCTGGCTGTTTATCTGTTCAGTTCTTTTCCATTTGCATAGAATTGCCGGTGGAGCTCAGGGCAAATGCCCTGTACTCTGCCTTGGATAGGATCAGGCTCTTTGCCACTGCTAGTACTGTCTGTGTTACTGAAGCACGTGGAACCAGCGCAATTCCCAGTATTTTAAGCCCTGTGCTAAAAAATCTGGAGTCGGGCCCCAATAAAATTGGGAAAGAATTAATTGTCTCCCAAGGGTGTTTGTCTTTAGGGTGAACTGAGGAGAAGTTCCCGAACTCCCTGCCCTCCGGAGTGACTTGCCATCATTTCTTGAATCGTTTTAAATCTGGTAGCGGTGCTGAAAGCGGCGGCCGTGGCTTCGAGCCTCTCCTTTGCCCTCCCCTTGCTGGCTGGGTGCGTTTGTGCAGCTCTGGGCACGCTGGGCTGGGCGCCACAGCCAGCAGCTCCAAACGGGGCTCCCAGCAGCGCTCGCACCCGCACCGAGGGCAGCAGGAGCAGGAACTAGCTCGGCTAGGCCAGCAGATACTCCCTGTGCTTCCACCTCCTCCTCCCCTGTAAAACGCTGCCCTGGTGAGAGCGCCCGCG
Organism: Tinamus guttatus; assembly: GCF_000705375.1. The sequence continues at coordinate 24,520 of NW_010585084.1, read as the reverse complement.
CGAGCAGCCTGCGTTGGCGCTGTGATGTTGGAGCCCTCTTCGCAGAGCCCCTGTGCTGTGTTCCTGTCGCCTCTGCAACACCCAGCAGGCTCCCAGCCTCCTGCTGGTAAGGTTCAAAGCCAAGAAACATATTCAGGCACTGAGAAGCAAAGCATTAAATGCATTTCTGTGACAGTGCAGCTATCACAGATGAAATTCTCACGTGGCCCCAGTCTTTTCAGGTTGTATAAAAGATGTATTCTGCATTAAACAGGCTGAAAATGGGTTCCTCAGGCAAGTGGCACAAACATGACTACCTCAAATCACGCCGTAACTTGCCAGCAGGCCCTGGGTAGGTGCCCTGGCAGCGTGCGGGCAGGGAGTGCTGCGGGGCAGGATGTGGCCACAGGCTCCCCCCAGAAACGTGCGCTGAGCTCTCGCCCTTCCGACCTGCTACAGGAACGGGGAGGGGGATCTTTTCCGTGGGGAGCTGGCTATTTATCCTTGTTATACCCCAAACAATTGGCCCTTTCCTATTTTCTTTATTTTCTTTTTTTCGTGTCATTTAGAGCACTGGCTAAAGTTGCAGCAGTGTTATCTTTCCTTGCTTTAGGTAACTCTTACCTTAAATTCAACTTGCTTGTACTAAAATACCTCTTCTAAATTCAAAAAAATAAAAAGCCTGTGAAGCTGAAGGCTTCCATGGCTTTATCTATGGATGACCTTTCTTGTTATTCAAGTTTTTTAATCAATACTCATTGACAACCCGTATTTTCAAATGTGGCCTGTGATACTAAGTTCTTGGTGAGGTATTTTGAGACATGCTTGACTTCAGCCCACCTGGGAGCCTTTGTTCAGCACTTCCTAAATACGTAGGCTGCCAAAGTTGACATACAAACGGGTGATCATTTTTGAAGTGGTTGCTGTGGCCTTGTACCTAACTGGGAGCTGAGCTGAGATTTTTAGACTGCAGGGAACCATTACAGTAACTTCCTAGACCTTGAAAAAAATGGGGAAACAGTTAAATGTTATGTGACAAATGGCCTGTCTAGTAGGTCACAGCATTTAGGCACTAGGGAAATGTACAGTATGCTCTACTGGTTGAGTGTTTCTTTTCCACCTTTTTTTGATGTGTGTTAAGTGCATTTCTCACCAGACCTATGGTGTTGCATTTGCTTCCTTACTGATTCAAGTGCTGCGTTCCCACATCTGCTCCAGAGGAAACAAGCCAAAGGATGTGAATTTTGGAACGTTATTTTGTCTTCCTTTAACAAGAACTTACTGTAATGCAACCCACTTCTCTTTTGTGTTTTTTTTTTTCTGTAAGCCCTTTCCTTTCTTTTATAGTCTGTATCTACTTATTCTCCTTTTGTGACAAATAACCAGAATATTCACAGTAAAATATTTTTATCCTCTGGGCTGTGTCTTATTGCTTATTTTGCAGGCAGAGGTGAACAGCAGAACGTCTCTCAAGCAGTCAGGCTAGCAAGAGAAGTAGCAAGAAATGGGTTTTCCCTTTTTGAACAGCCTGTTTGGTTCTGTGTAAAAATAGACAGTATTTTACACAGTGCAGTCTCCACAGCTTCAAAATATTGCCTGTGAAATAGTGTAATTTAACTAATGAATTAAAACCAGCTCTTTTTTGATCATAGGTGTGACAGTTTCTGGAACAATTTCCTGGAAGCTTAAATAAATTTATATCAAATAGTTAATTTTGCTTGTGTTTCCCAATTCATTTCTCATTTAAAAGTGCACTTTCTCGCTATCACTGAGTCATCATCCTTTTCCTTTTGAGCTTGCTCTTGTTTGTAGAATATTTTCACCAGATAAGTCACTTTCTTTCATCCCTTAGAACAAGCTGCAGGTTCTTGCTTTGATTTATTACGTGTTTCTAAAGCTGCCACGTGAAGACTTTTAGCCTTACCTAGTCCGTGGGGGAGGTGGAGGAATTCCACCGCTGCCCTTGGTTTGTGTGGGAAAGGAAAGGGGGAAGGTTTCGGAGTGGGGACGTGACCATGTTCCCACGAGGATGCCGGGCTGGAAGCAAGTGGCTGTGCGAGGGAGGGAGGCTCCGAGCCAGGCGCTGCTCGCAGCTCCTGCCCCTTCCAGCCCATTCCACCTTCTGCGCACCTGCTCCTTCCCTGTGGAGCTGGCGGCTGTTCTGCTGTTCCGCCTTGAAGCGTGCGCTTTTCTCTGCTTTAACCCGCTCGGCCGGGCTGCCGGGGGATGGAGACGGGGCGCGATAGCGGCGCCTCCTCCTCAGCGAGGAGCGGCTGCTCCAGCGGCTGCCTGCGCGAGGGGGGCAGGGGGACCCGCTCTGCGCCCCCGGTTTGCAGGGGTGGCTGGAGGGAGAGGGGAGTTCCTCTTACTGGGTGCAGTAGCTAGTTTGCTGGAGCAGGTGATTTGTTAAAAAAATTGTTTATTTTTTTGGAGGGGGAAGAAGAAGTGCAGGGGAGTTGCTTCTCTATCAATATTTACTAGGTATTTTGTCTAGGAACAGTAGTATCCAATGCAGCAGTGTTTCTAAAAGAAGATAAATGCTGTGGAGAGGGGTGTAGTGTTTCCCTTCAGCAAGTTTAAATCGATTTGGGCCTTGGAGCAGCAGCTGCCTTTCAGCAGCATCTTGCTTAGGGGTCTGGAAGTCGCTTCCACGATGTAGATTCCCAGGAATGGTACTTTAAACTCCATCAGACTTAGTAGCATCTTCATCATTCTAGGCAGATAACTTGTGCTCTGTGTTTAGACCCAAGGTCTAAAGGTTGTTCAGTGTCCTGGGGAAAAGCTCTTGGATATTGTTCCTGTAAGCAGCCAGGTGCCTGTAAATGATCCTGCAGTGATTTATATGGTGGGCCCCCGCTGATGGGGACTGCAGGGGATGGAGGGGCCCTTCAGTGCACGTTTCGTGGCCCAGGCAGCTTCCATGAGCTTTTTGAGTTCTTGATGTCTGGTATTTGCTCTGGGGTGGATAAAGAGGCCGCCCTACTTGCCTAATGTAAAACTGCTAGGCAGATGACTGGTAATCAGGTGTTTTCAGCTGGTGGTTGTAAGAGTAAGTATTGTACATGTTGAAATGGAAACATAGTCTAAGAAGTACTTTAATCCGTGAAGAATGCAAAGCACAACATAAAATGGGAAATGTTCTTGTTGGGTGCAATGCCTGAGGCTGCTTGTTGTGAAGGTTTATAATTGCTGTTGAAATTCCTTAAGACACTTTAATTAACATTCCTTACTCAAAGAGAAGAACAAGATAAACTGCAAGATAGATTAGAGGCTTCCCAGGTGTTGTTGCAGCGTCTCTCCTAGAGATTGCTTAATTTGCAATTGCACAAATTTGCACATTGCCAATGGAAGATCATAGGAAATCAGGTCTGGAGGGGGCCTTTACAGGCCCCCTGGTCCATCTGACACCTTCTGTAGACCTGTGTCGTTCCTAACAGCTGCTGCTTAATCGGATTGCAGGAAGTGAGAATCAACAGGTTCTCTGCAGTGCCTTACCTGAACTTAATGTTTGAAGTGTTTCCCTAATACCTGTAAATTCATTGCTGCTCTTCCTGTCCACGGAAAAGACATTTACCTCCTCTGGCAATCTCATCACATTAGTGATAAGGAGTGACAAACTTTTGTACACTGGGAAAACAGGTGTTAAAAATAATGGTAAGGGCTGGCACAGAGGAGAATCCTTTAAAAAGGTTTGCTACGTAGTATTTTCTGTGTTGGGAGACTAGTAAAGCCCTTTTGGTCACATTACCCACCACTAACAATTACATGCTAGGTAAATTTAAGCCTTTGAACTGCTTTTAGTGTTGGAAGAAATATTTAGTCTTTTCAGGTTTGTAAAGAAAAATGCTATATAGTAGTAATTACGTAGGGCCTGTGTGTGCTGCAAAAGAGTTTCCCAAACGTTATTCGGCCCTCTCAGAGCTCGGGGCTAGTCTGACACAGCTCTCTGGGGTTTGTATGAGTCAGGCCAAGCAGTGTTTACTGAGAGGTCAAAAAACTGCAAGCGCAGATCTAGGCTAAGTCGTCTGTTTTGAACACTCTGAAAGCACCAGCGAAACTAATACCTGAAAACAAGGTTGAAACTTGTCAGAGAGTGGTAGATAGAATGGATATTACTACAGAGGGGTCAAACTGGATTGCTTTTCTCATAGATGTTGTCGGAAAAAGTAATACAGCAGTGTGGTTTCCTATAGATTTTTTTCAAAGGAAATCCCTCTTCCATGGCCACTCACTATATGAATACAATTATTGTGCTGTAGTCCCCAGTTACACCAGGTGAAGATAAATGCAGAGTTTTGCAGAGCCGAGCGGTGAATTCTGGTGTACAGTTTGCTGATGTGGGAGTTAAACAGTTTGTCAGCCTGTAAAGTCATGTTAGCTCATTGAAAAGTGTTGTCAGAACTAAATCATGTCCTGAAGCAACAAAAGATCTTTAAGATAGGAGCCTCTCTTTTCCAAATCCGAAGCAGTCCTGGTTCTTGCTTGCTGCTGTTATCTGGCTTCATGCATACTTCTCTTTGCCAGTTCTGCCTTTTAGCATTTTGGCCCAGTTCCAGTGCCTTGGAGCTAATGGGCACGGCTCCATAATGGGCACAGACAAGCCTCAATTTTTCCATGGGGGAAATACCGTTCAATAGTACCTTTTAAAATCCTGCAATAACTTACACCTGGTTTAATGGAAAAAGAGGCAGTACTATTATTATTTAAGAAATAAGCTGCAAATTATCTTTTGATCAACAAGTGCAGAGGAATGCTGCAAAAGACTGAAATACCTTTGCCCAAGTTCCAAGCTGCCAGGATCAGCGCCAGCTCTGCTCTAAAAACCGTATAGATTCCCTAGGTAAGTGGTGAGTAAGGGAAGTGTAAGTTAAACCTTGCTGTGAGTTGGGACAGATGTCACCCCAGTGTTGCTAAATGGCTTCAGGGACCAATTCTGGTCACTTTGGGGTGTAAGCGCGGGTCAGTGACCTGTGCGGTACACACTCCTGTTCACAACACCTTGAATTAACTGTTCTAACAACGACAACAAAATGCTTTCCCTTTTCCCACAGATTTTCTTTATTTTCTGAATGGCTTTAAAATGAAGCCCAGGAGAAGTTTCTCCTTTTGTATATCCTCATTGTGAACTAGTTAGGAATTTGTTGTGATTCCTCTCATAGCAGGTGTATAAAACTAGTCCTAAGAGCCTGTCTGTTTGCCAGGAAAAGTCAAAAACCAGGCAAACAATGCCATTTTATTTCACATAAAATGCATTCAATGTATTCAAATATTCAACAAGTCACAGTGTTCGAATATCTTTTAACCCCCCAAAAATATTTGCAAAGTTGGAAGATATCAGGAAAAGCTGGGGAACAAATAAACACATAATTTTCCCTTAGTACTAGCTGTGCATGAGAGCAAAACTGCTGTTTTGAAGAGCTGGCAACCCAGTTTCTTAGAGGGTGTTTTGCAGAACATGTGAAAACACAGCAAGTTGTAGAACAAGGTTTGCCAGTGGACATATTTACTTGTAAGGAAGTTCAACAGTACAGGTATGATGTTATCTTCATAGGCTGTCTTGCCAGCATTTCTTGGGGACTTATTTGTCTAAAATGAGGAAAATAATAACTATTTTTGGAGTAAGGAGCTACAAATCCAGTGAAATAAGTCACAAAATGGTAGAAAATAGGTCTAGGGTCCAGAACAAGGGGCTGGTTGCCATCTGCCATCTCAGAGCAGGGTCATGTGCATGACCATATGCTGCTTTCTTTATAGTTTCCAGGGCTGGACACTGCTCAGGTCTTGCAGGCTGCAGCTGAATTACTCCTGCCTTCAGCAGAGTCTTTTTTCACCATTGTCTCCTCCTGTTGTTTCATGTCTAATCTTAATTTTCATTAGTTCCATGTAAACTTGCTGTTTCTTGCCCTGTCCATAATGGTCATAGTGAACAATATACTCTCTTCTTTTGCACCTCCTTTTAATGTGACTTAACACCATTATAATTGCTTTGTTCCTAGAGAAAATCTCTCCAATCTTTCAGTTTTACCTTCTAATTCCAATCTTTCAGCTTTTCCTTCTAATGAAGTTTTTCAAGTCTCTGATTAATCTTGCTGCTCTCTCCTTTGACTCTCTCAAATCCATTAATCTTTCTTGACTTGATTAATCTTTCTCAAACCTGGACACATTATTCCAGCAAAGGGAGCCAAACCATGTTCCAGACTGTTGTGTTCCAGCTCTCCCTATAAATCCTGTGTGCTGTTTTCCTTTTTTTCCCCCAAAGGAGTGATCACACTCTTCTCGTGTGATCTGCACGTTGCTTTCTGAAGCCACCCTTGGCACCTATTTGCCATTTTGTATGTACACAGATGACTCTTTCCTAAATGTACAACCCTGTGTCTGCTCTTAATAGACTGCAGAAATACACGTCGTACACGTTATTCCCACGTTTGACAAAATCACCCTGGATTGTAACCTTGTCTTCTGTTATATTGTTTAGTCTCCACAACTTAGTTATCTGCAAATTCAATAAAGAAACTCCTGATTCTGTTATAAGAGTTATTTATAAAAAGTTCTTCAAGTTCTATTTATAAAAAGTATCTATCTTCGATAGGCTACAAAATATTGCTAGTGCAAGTGAGAGTATGCACAAGCACTTTGTAATCAAATATAGTTTTATAGATACTTTAATAGCAGTGATCATCAAGGCTCCACATGTCCTGTACCCACAGTGCACGTTTCCATAGGGCTGTTGACAAGAGGAGCTGTGCTGCTCCTTCCTTTCCCACGTGTCACCTGTAATGAGGGGGCTCAAACTGAAAAGAATCCAACTAATGTCAGAGGGGCTGGCTGTTTTCTTTAAAGGCTTTCTAATTCCCTCTCAGCTCTTCTGATTTTCTCTAGTCAAGGCTCCCTGACTTGTCTAAGCTGAAGATTTCCTGCTGTCAGATATGATGAATTTGAAATGTGAAGGCCTTAAGGGTGGACGTTTGCATCGTTTTGGGTAGACTTATTCCATTGCAGCGGATACAGTGGAGGTTTGTCTGCCTACAACAGTGCTTCAGACAGAGGTGATGTTCAGTAGCCTTTTTCATTTTCCACAAATATGGGGGAGGTTCAACGTGCAGCATTTTATGCAGCATTCAGACAGGGTGGCTTTAGATGCCTTCCAGTGTAGTCGAGCTAAAAGGCAAAACTGAGTGTGTTTCCAGGAATTTGAAAAGGCAGGAAATGCATTACCTGGCACAGCATGTGGCTGCAACTGGATGCCAGAAAGTTGAGAATGATGATCTCCTGGCAGCTTAGCTGTTCATGGGGCACAGATGTGTATATTTATACCCAACAGAATAGGTAGGCAACACTTTTTCAAAAGAGTGCCAAGTTCTTAGGACCAAAAACGGAGGCATGAGATACCATGTAGCTTCTCAAGTGTGAAAAGTCCTGATGTAGGCTAAAAAGAAAAAAAGATGGCAAGAACTGTGATGTGTAGTGGCAGAAATAGGGTGTATGGCTCTGATTTATTGATTTGTATCGAGCATAGGTGCTGTTTACATAAGAAAATTAAATCTGATTGTTGAGTTGCTGCTGACTTGATTTCTATTTTCTTCATGCTTACCTTGAGTGAATCCAGTCTATTTATCTGTTATCTAAAGCTTTGAAAACATTGATGCTTAAAATGGAGCTTTAGGACTTTCTGTGTGCGTGTGTGGATTTGAGGGCTTTTTATGCTGATATCTCTGTACTTCTGCCTTTCTTTCAGCCGCTAAAGAACCCCCTTTTCAATATTTTTTAAATTGCTTTGCTTTTATCCTACATGTCGAAGGTAGAGAACATTCTAATGCAGAGATAAGAACTAAGAGAATGAAATTTGTAGAATAAAATGGTAGAATCAAACCTGTAAATCAGGAGAGCCATTGGCATTTTCTCCATATACATCACTACTAGATGCTGCATTTGATGGCCCTATCACTTCCAGTGCTTTTAAATTCTGTTTCTATTGCCTTGCTTAACTTGTAATGTAGATGGATTTTGAGCTTCCACATTATTACAAAGTACTTTTCCAAATGCCTGGAGAATTTTGAGAAGGGATAATATTTTTAATTTACTTTTTCATTAAATCTTTCACTTCCAAGAAAGGCAGATCAACCTGCAAATTTATTGTTCGATTGGAGGGGGAGAGAGTTTGTAGGTGAACTTGGGAATCATTTGAACATAATGTCTTTACAGTTGTAGTATCTTAAGAAAGGGGGTTTTCAGTTAACAAAAGATTTTGAGCACTCTTTTGTTCATCATTGGCAAAAATAAGATGAAAGAGAATCCAGTTCCATGCAGGTTTTTATCAGGAGTCACCTCATTTCTATTTTTAGTGAACGCTGCTAAAAATTGTGTAGCTTGCAGAATATGAAAAGTTAGCAAGATGACAGAGTGCTGGCACTTCTAATAATAGCCAGGTTTGGGAAATTAGGCAGGGAAACATGTATGGAGAAAGGAGTTAAAGGACTGAAACCCAGGAAATCTGTTGCTGTGGACTGGCAGATCTCTCAGTAGTTTCCATTGACTACTCTTACTGACATTGGACTGTCACCTGAAACTCTGGAAACAACATTCAAAATCTGAGGCAAACTGAAGTGCTCATATGGATGTGCCAGTTGAATTTTAAATCTGCTATGCTGGAAGTTGAATGTTTAATTTGACTTTTCATAGCTCTTCTGAGACTGGCTCTTGGTCAAGTTATTCTCTAGTTTAGGTAAAATAAGCAAGGATAAAATCACAGAGCATTAGTGACTGTGATAGGTAATAACTGATACGATGGAACCATTCTTTTTGGTGGAGTGCCATTTAGCTGCTCTAAATGACTGAAGGAGAAGAACTCTCAACACGGTGTCTCGAGACGCTGGCGTTATTGTCAGACACCGTGTCTGCACTTCACATTTTTTCCTTACAGAGAGAAGAAATAGGGTCAAAATGTGGAGAAAACCTTTCCAATCAAGAGATATTTTACAGTTTCTTTTTTTATTGTGTATCTGCCTTCTTTTACATACTTGGATCAATTTTCTTTTATTTAGCAATAGAATCCAAATCCAATTTTTTAATTCTCTTCCCTCTAAGCACTGTCTAATTAATGTGTTTCTAAACCAATCTTCATTTTTCATCTGGTTTCTTGTTGACTATCCCACTTACTGTTTTGGAATGAGAGTGGAAACATAGGTCTTGTTGATCTTTCTTTCACTGTTAATGTGCGTGCTTCATTTGAATAAAGAGGTAATTCTGCACAGAGATTTTGCATGATGTTTGGGGGCAGGGGAGGAGGGGAGATTGGGATTTGAAAAAAAAGCACTAAGGCTCGAGCAGTGACTGCTTTGACTGTTGGAATGGTAATTATTTCTGAACTTTCTAAATTGCTTCAAAACATGATCACATTACTGTGTGCGTCATTGGGAAGAACAGAGAAATTTGTTGTTTCTAAATTCTTAAATCTCCTCACAGAAATGTTTTGGTGTTATATAATTGCTGTTGTTCTTTTGCATGTTTTTCATAGCATCCTCCTGGGCAGTTGAGAAGGAAGTACAGTTCCTGCTCCACTATTTTCCTGGATGACAGCACAGTCAGCCAACCAAACCTCAAGTATACCATCAAATGGTGGGTTTGATAATGTTTTTTGGCTCAAACACACACATTATGTGCTGAATATGTACACATGGTTCTGAACCACTGCGAAGCAAGCTGCACATGGTTTAGTGCTTGAAGCAGTAGACTATTTTTTAACCCTGTCATGCTGCAGAAACAATGAACAGCACAAGCATAGGGTAGTACTCTGATTTTTAGCTTCTTGCAAAGTCAAACTCCCAACACTGTATATCTACCAAAAAACTAATGACTGAGGAATGTGGATTCTAGCAGCTGAAGTCCTTGTGCCCTCAGTGTGCAGCAGGCAGGTGCTTGGTCTGGTTGGGCCCTCAAAAATTCAGATACTTGTTTATCTGAAACTTTCAATCATCTGAAATCTGCTGAAATCTAACAGCTCTTTCCTGAGAATGAGAAAATGCACACTTGCTGAGCTTTCCTTCCAGGGTTCTGTTTGAAATGCTCCCTCTCCTTGCCGACTACCGGGGCGCTGTTGCACAGCCGATGATTGCCCAGCAGCTTTGCGTGTGGTGCTTATCTTCATGTGATGCCATTCATTTCAGGTTTTCTTGTGCCATTTCATGTTTAGAGAGAAATTAAATTAATCCTTACACCATTCTGTGTATTTTGTACAATCAGGAGAAAAAGGAGCAAACAAATGTGCAGGTGTTTTCTGCTGTTTATTTAGTGCTGCTGGTGAGGTGGTTTCTGTTGTTTGCAGGACCTCAGTGTACTCAAATGTAAATGGTTATTAAGTTAGGCCCTGTCTGTGCTACAAAGTTATTTACGTGGCAGACAAATATATTCAGAGTAGTATATCCAGAGGGGTTTTTGCTGATGGTTGTCATTAAAACACTTTTGTTTTTTTCCATTTAAGGAAAGAAGGGGAAAGTGGGGAGAGCATTTGCAGCCAAACCAATTCCACTGATACCTAATTCCTCACGAGCTATTTTTACTTGAAATATATTGTCTTTCATTTCCTCAAATTTCTTTAATAACTTAATAATTCAAAAGAACAAAGGAAAAAATATTTTATTTCTTGGAGTTTCATACATCTCTGCTCTCAAGTGCTTGTCAGGCAGTTCAGCTAGGAACTGTTAGTGGGAAAAGCAGGTCCAGTGGCCACAGCAGTGAGGAAGGCGCTTTCAGCAGGCCCTGGTGGAAGGGGAGGCAGGATGAGACCCGCGGGTCGAGGCTGGGGAGAGGTGCTGGTGTCCTGGGGGACGTGGTGTGCGCGGTGGGGAGGAGGGGACACAGGTGGGCCCTGGGGATCGCAGTGAGGCCGAGCGCTGCGGCTCAGCGGCTGCCACGGGGAAGGCTGGAAGCCGTGAGGGGGCAGGAGCGGGTTAGGTAGGGTGAGAAACTGGACTCTGGCATGGGAGGCCTATGGGTGACGTCCCGTCCAGGTGCACATTTAGCAGATTTAAGCGTGGGGAGATAGCAGGCGTTTGCAATACAACCCCATTTCCTGCCCGTGTCCTGGCCATCGCTGCAGATAAATGACTGCTGCACGTATGCAGGTCTGTGAGGGATGCGTTTTGGCTGGCTCATTTATTCCTTGCGGGTTGAGCACTGCTGGGTTTGAAGCAGCAGTGTGTCTCAGAGCACTTCCAAGCTGGTGGGGTGGCAGCGTCATGGAGATCCCCATGAGACTTCCCTGGCCGTTGTCACAGATGCGTGGATGCTAGCTGAACTGGCACATGAGAAACAGAATAAAATTTGGATCTGAGTTAAACTCTTGAAACTCTGAAAGCTCTTCAGATTCTGATACAGATTTTGAAATGGTAAATGTTTTCCTAAACTTAATTTGGCATTTTGCCGCAAGAGCAACCATATGGGCACCGAGCAGAGCTGTGCACATGTATTCATGTGTCACCTGCATAAACTGCACTAGAGCTGCAAGTGTGTTCTAGGGCATCACTTAAAATAAAATTTTAGCACAGTGTGTTTTGTGAGTAGATCTACTTTTATGTTCAGTGAGGACAGTGTCCTTTAAATGATGACAGTACCTTTTAATATCTTGAGCATGTATCTGCAGAAAAATTCAAATTTAAAAAGCAAATACAGTCCAAAAATTCTAATGCATCAGGCTAAAAGCTGTAGTGCCAATTATATTTACTTTCAGCTGAGAAAAACATGAGTTCTACTGTATGGCTTTTTTTAAAAAATGCTGCTTAAAATCATTTATAATTCTACTAACATTTATAATTCTCCAACATACCGTTTTTGCTAACATGCAGTATCTCCATTTTTAGATAAAAGTTTAGAAAGAAAAATATAGAGATATCAATTGACTTTTTCAAAAGGCTTTTTATGTCTGGAAAAAAGCAGGGAGGAGGAGTTTTGCATCAGCATAGGACTGGCCTCTCACCATAGGACTGGCCTGCTCTGTCAGTGCCAGAGAGAACAATCTGGCAACAAATAGGATCAGGGAACTGCCTTCTCTTTCTGTTCTCTTTGGTTTTGGCTGGTTTTAGACTGTCCGAATAAGTAGTGAGAGGGGTGGCTCTGCTGCATGCTTTGATGTTAACTCCTGCAGTCTAGGGAGTCGTGAGCTAGTAACTAGAGAATCAACATGAAAAAATACCTCTTTATTTTCTAAGCCTCAAACATACTCACCCATATATGCAATGAAAATTTTTTGGTTTCTGTGAATATAAGGATGTTTTTCATTGTTATGTCACCCATATATGCAATGAAAATTTTTTAGTTTCTGTGAATTTCATTGTTATACAGAATATGAACAGGCCTGGGTATCTGGATGCCTCGTTGAGAACAAGGAAGTTGTGCAGTGCCATGTGTTTTTCAGGCAGTCGTCTTTCCCAACTTAAAATAAGCTGATGCCATAAAAATGTAGGAGCCTGATACTTGAATCTCATATGTAGCAACTACATAGAAAGACAGCCAAAAGTTAGTAGATATAAATTCATAAGCAGTTGTGGTTAAAACATTTCATCATAATATTATCAAAACATACAATATTTTAATACCTCCAGTGTTATCAAAACCACTAATTTACAAATAGGGCTGATAATTCTTGAAGGAGTCTCACAGAAGGTGTTGGAGCAGCTTCAGGGAGTATCCACGGCCCTTCAACCATGGAGGCAAGTAGGTGTTTTAGCATTGACTTCAGTGGAGCAGAGCATTAAATGGAAGGAATGTGTAACTTTGTATAGGGAATATAACCATTTTGTAAGGTGGCTAGGGTGATAAACAAATGTTCTTAAATCGCAAGCATTGCAAATATTCTTAAACTGCAATATTTCTCCTGTTATCTAATACTGAATAGAAGAAAACAGACTATTGAGCATACTTTTTTGCCAAGAATTGTGCGAGGTTTTACATTTGGATATTAATGTAACAATTCTAATGCATAATATGACAGTCTTGAGATATTAACTCTATATTTTTCTTTACAGTGTAGCTCTTGCAATATATTACCACATCAAAAACAGGTATGTGAATAATGACATCTTGTACTGAAGGTATCTTTAACTGAGACAATCCCTCACAAACCTAAAATAAGTGTTCTATTTCTTTCAAAATATTTGCTGTATAGTTTTTCTCCATATTTTATTTTCTTTCAAGAATAAAATATATTTATAAGAAAAATTTGGAAGTGCATTTCAACTGAAAAAAATGTTCAGTGTTTGGTTTGGTGTGCCCTGGGCATTTCTGCATTAAGTGTATGGTGCGATTACGTTTAGAGAAATCTAAATAGTGTCTTTCAGATCTACTTTTTTTGGCTACCTTGGTACAGTTGCCTGTGTAAATCAATCAGCAATTACTGCTTATGTGCTTTTACATAAAATCTGTTAATTATACCCTAAGAGTGACACTGTCAATGAATGCAGAGAACGGGTGTCCCTCCTCTCCCCGTCGTGGGTAGGAAGGTGGCCGTGCTCCGGCAGCGCCGCTCGCTGCGCTCCCGCTGAGGCGGCGCCAGCCGTGTCCTGAACGCGCCCTCTGCTCCCCGGCGCTCAGGAGGGGCTGCGGAACCAAGGATGTGAAACAGCTCCTCTGTCTTCAGCTCTCTGTGAGCTGCTGGCAGGGACAGCGCGATAACAGCGTTTGGAGGTAGCTGCTGCAGAAACGGCACAAGCAAAACATACGTTCTGCTTCGCGCCGGTGCAGATGCGAGGAGGGTGTTGGTGCGTGTGGTGGGTGCTGGTGCTGGTGGGGGCTGAGGGGTGAGAAACCAGTGTAAGCCCTGTGTACGCTCACGTTTGATTTTGGTGGAAAATGAGTCAAGCACCGGCTTGGCTAGGGCAGAATTGTTTACAGACAGCAGCATCCCCCCTGTTCTTTCTCTCCTACACACTTCACTCAAAACTGAATTGCTTTTTAGTATCTCTTTAGTGCTTTTAGTATATTTTTTTAGTTGTCATCAGTCCCATATGTACATTTTCAGAGAAACATCACACAAATTGGAATATTCTTTCCTGTTTCTTTCATTATTTTGATTTTAATATTATAGCTATTCCTGATTTTACTCAGTGCCTCCTAACATTGTTTTACTGGTTAACTTTTTGCACTTGTTGTGCTAAAAGACTGCACCTATCTTGATTTGAAAGGAACACACAAGTATTGGTGAACTTGCTAAAAAACACAGCAGATCAGAACCAATAAATAAATAAATGAATAAATCCAAAAACTATAAGAATGCATAGCTGATTAGTAGATGGTTCATTTTAAAAGATAACAGTATGAACTTGTTTTAATGAGGAAGAACAAAGCTTATCACGTCCTTTTTGGTGGTACAGATTTTTAAGGACAAGCAAGTGTGCCTTTGTGATTTGCAGAAACTACAGTATAAAGAAATAAAATGGATTTTTTCCCCCTTTTTTATTGTGAAGGATCACAATTTACTGGAACCCATCAGTGATTTCAGTGAGATTACTTTTGAGGAAGATAACTGGCCTTTTTATGCCAGAGTTCAGGCGTCTGGCCTAAAATCCTTGCTAATGAGGAATGTCAGGATATTGCGAAGTAATTATCTCATTCTAGCTGTTGCCTTTAATTTAGGTGCTCATTCCTTTTTAAGGAATGTTTATTGTTTAAGGAATTGTTTATTTTCAGCGTTAGCAGGCTCTAAAGCAGAAAAAAGTTCACCTCCAACTGTTGAGATTTAACTCTGTTAACCACCAATAAGTACATTTTGTATTCTTGAATTCCTCATAAAACTCATGTCTGCATGCTCTATAATAGGATGGAAAACATATTCAGTGGTCTCTATACTAACTTCCAATGGGCTCTCTATGACCAGAGTTGCAGGAATACAATAAAAAAGGTGAGATTGTAATCAGAAAATGCCTAGTTCTGACTGGTCCTGTTTGACCATTTCCTTTCATAATTAATTTTTCACAGTTAATATTCCTGTCAAAACTGCATACATCAGATTTTTTAAATTGCCTTCTGGATGTTAACGCTTGCAAAGTTGCATTAACTTTTCTACTGATCTGGAGCAGTAAGAATCTGACAGAAACAGCAAACAAAACCCTTGGAGAGGGGTATTACTGAATTTGTGTGTGCTCCTTACTGCTTTCAGAAATCACTAGTAGGATAAAGCTTTCCTAAAGAAATAAAAAGTGAAGCATGTATGTATTAACTAAAGGACAACTATAAAGCACTGTTGGGTGTCTGTAAACTTTCATAGAATAAATGACAAAGGAAGAGGAGGAATTAATTAAATGGAGAGGTTGCAAGGATTAACATGATGGAGTTACAAAAAGGAGAGTAAGCTGAGCAGATTTTATTATATTAGGAGATGGTAGTAGTACATGGTAAGTTTTTAAACGCCTCACAGTAAGTCAAGCAAAAGCTATTCCTCCTGGGCATCACAAGCTGCAAATTTTAGTGTACTTTGTAGTAGGGATTTCATATTAAGAATGAATTTTATGGCAGAGTAGTTCCAAGAGCACATTTCTGCAGTGGTTCTAAGCATCCCACACAAGAGATGAGTTTGTTTTAGCAATATGCTTTTTGTGGAGACTGCAGGCTGTTGTGTTCAATTAATGACACTGCATTGCTTGTATTACTTCGCAGGGACACAGACGGAAGAATGCTCTTAGATATTTTTGATGAAAACCTTCATCCCCTTTCGGTAAGTTCCTCTCCAACTGCTTCCTTTTCACTCAAAGTGCCTTTCTGTCTGCCTTCTTGTTTTGTTTCAGTCATCTTTTTGGAAATATTTCTTCTTTAGAAAACCGAAGTGCCACCAGATTATGATAAACATGACCCGGAGCAGAAACAGATTTATCGCTTTGTACGGACGTTGTTCAGTGCTGCTCAACTGACTGCTGAATGTGCCATTGTCACCCTGGTAAGTGTCTGAGAGATGACAGCAACTATCGAACAGACCCAGTTTTGTCCTCAAAGCTTAGTTTTGTATGACTGAGTAGCTCTAGGTGTTGCCAGGGAATTTTTTTCTTACCATAGAGACCAAGGAAATTTCTTGATGGGAAAAGATATTGCAGTTCGTTTTTTTGAGTAGAGTAAGTGAACAAAGAAGATCTCAGATAACATACGACACAAATGTCATGGTTACGTATTCCCCTCAGAGTGATAACATTACAAGGCCACCAGGGTGACTAACAGAAAACGCAGGTGGCATGAGCTGTTGGAACACAAGGGAGTGCTAAAAGCAGAAGTGCTTCCACTTGTGTCACGTTTACTGTGTTTCATTGTAGCCTCAGGGACAGCTGTAGAGGTAATTTAATAGCACTAATAAGAATGGATGGACACAAAAAGGATTCGCTGAGTGACTGGAGCATGTTGGTGACTGCTGTTCTTTACTTGCACTGTACTTGTCTTTCAGGACCACGTCATTGGATTGAACAATGGCACTCAATGCTGAAGTTTAGCTGCTTAAAAATAGCATGACACAAAAGTGTGCTCAGATTTTCAGCTGGTGTGGGTCATCACAGCTGTGTGGATTAATGGAGCTAAAGTGATCTCCACTAGTTGAGAATTACTGAATATTCCTGATTTTTTTGTCTTGCTGACTTAGTTAAATCAGTTCAAGTTTAAGGCACAATTTTGGTCATGTTCTTGACTTAGGAATTTTTAAAAGAACAGGTTTGGGTTATCTTGTTGTTTTGGTTTGGTTTGGTATTTTTACTCACTACAGTGTGTGTTTTCATAGCAGCTTTATTATTTACTTTAGAGAGAAGAAAGGGAAAATGGAGAAGGTAAATTTTGAAGCACAGAAATACTCATTTCCTGTGTTAATCTTAGAGGCCAAAGGAGAGAGATTAGTTGGCAGGCTTTTTCCTTCAGAGACAGTCAGAATTAATTCTTCTGGCTAGCACAGAAAAGGGATATGAGTGAAATAGGGCAAGAAACACCCTGCAGTGCTCCACCCCTGCATACTGAAGGGTCCTTCTACCTAGTTACTTGATGTTACTTGTTTTCTGAAATGACATTTTGTCTGTCCATTTTATGTAATTGCACTAAGTGCTTGTCCTTATTTTTTCTTTCCAAGTGTTGTTTGCCAGAGGCAAGATATGTTGTGTGAATCAGTATTTTCTTGTATAATTTAATGAATTTATCGTCAGGTACAGTGGAAACTTCTAGGTGTCTGTTGTTTGATCTTAGATTGTTTAACCAACGAGTGGCCTCTTTAGTAGCGAGAAACAGGGACTCTATTGCATAACAACATCTTTCTGTCAGTGCAGTGCATGGAAAGTTCTTGCCCACAAATGTTGTTAACTTGGGCATGTGTTTCCATATCTTTCATTTTCACTGCTTTGTCTCTTGTACTTCTCATGTGGTTTTCCAAATGCGAGCACTATTTTTGGTGTGAGCTGCAATTAAGTGTAAATATTTTTAACCCATTTGTTACACTGCAGAGGCATTTTCCATTGTTTTTAGTGTTCAAAACCATAGGTGGCTTGTTTTTTGTACCTGTCACTGTGATAAAGGGGTAAATGACTCTTTTATACTCTGTTTCTCAAAAAAGCCATTCAGATGTATGCAGATGGATTTGGTGCAGGTGATCAACATTACTGTAATGTTATTCTTGCCCATGTTGTGAGGGTGCATGAATCTTCATCAGTCTGCAGAAGAGAAGACTAAAGGGGATCTTACCAATATGAATATTGAGGGTGTCAAGGGGGTGGGTGGCCCTCTTCAGTCATGGCCAGTGATAGGACAAGAGGCAACAGGCCCAAGCTGGGGCACAGGAAATTCCACCTGAACACGAAGAAAAACTTTTGTTACTGAGAGAGTGAGCACTGGAACAGCTTGTCCAGAGGGGCTGTGGAGTCTCCTTCCTTGGAGGTATTCAGAAGCCATCTGGGCAGGGCCTGCTGTAGGTGCTCTAGGTGGCCCTGCTTGAGCAGGGGTGTTGGACCGGGTGTTCTCCAGACATCCCTTCCGACTCCAGCGATTCTGTGGTTCTCTTCAAAAAAAACTTCAGAATTTTTGGATAAGTTGCATTTGAGAAGTATAAAATTCCACTGGGTTTGGTCTCTTGCCTCTGTATGTCTGGGTCCCATTTCTTTTTTTTTTAGTGCCTTGAGGAGTGGTCCAAGACAGACAACATGGTTTCTGAGTGTTCAAACACGCAAAGTAATTTGCGGAAAGGAATCAGCTTCCTTCTGCCACCACACCTTGCCCCTCAATCTTACTGCAGTTGATACTGTTGTTTATGAATCCCTCAGGTCCTTTCAATTTTGATCTGCTCACTGGAGAAGGGAGGAACAGACACTGCAGAAGTTTATCACAGAATCACAGAATGGTTGAGGTTGGAAGGGACCTCTAGAGATCATCTAGTCCAACCCCCTGCTCCAGCAGGGACACCTAGAGCACATGGCACAGGGCGGCATCCAGGTAGATTTTGAAGATCTCCAGAGAAGGAGACTCCACAACCTCTCTGGGCAGCCTGTTCCAGGGCTCTGGTGCCTTCACAGGAAAGAAGTTCTTCCTCGCATGGAGATTAAACTTCCTGTGTTTCAACTTGCACCCGTTACCCCAAGTCCTGTCACCGGCCACCATGGAGAAGAGCCTGGCCCCATCCTCCCTACATTCACCCCTCGGATACTTGAAGATGTTGATCAAAACATCATTTTGTTTTGCTTTAGCCCAATTGTACGTCGGGGAGCAACCTGATATCCCTGTCTGCTACTCGTTCCCCTCGGAGGGCTGCCAGAACACGGGAAGTAAATCCATGGAAAAGCAGATCCCAGTACATTTTGAACTAGATAGGAGAACTATTATTTTTCTTATTATTTTTCTTTCTAATTACTTTGAACAGTCCTAACCCCCTTTTATTACTGCCCAGGCAACCCAAATTGTTGCTGTGGATTAAGAAGTTTAGCTGAATGTACCTGTTTGTTTTGGGGGAGTTTTTTTTGTACGCCATTAGCGAAGTAGAAGCGGCCGTTACAATTGGTTGTATAGCAGTCTATGTGATCAGTGCAGCAGCTGAGGAAACGTGACACTCCAAGCTTAACAGGCTTCGGCAAAAAAGCCAGCATCGAATTGCTTTAAGCAGTTAATTAAAATATTCCGATTAAAGCTGCCACAATTACAGCAAAACCAACTTATAATTAAACAAAAAAATTTAATTTTCATACAGCCTCCAGAACTGCCAAGAGATTTCCCATACTGATAGGTAAAAATTAAACTCAGACTGAAACAATTAAATACTAATTCACATTATTTATTTATAAAATAATACCTTAAAATAATATTAGTTGTAAGAATTGTGTTGCTGATTAAACAATGGATATAATAGATTTTGTCCCAGTGAATAACTGAATATATACTACCTGGGATCTGACTTTGTGGGAAGAATAATACATACGTGTTTCTCCCTGTCCGGTATTGTTTCTGCTAAAACTGAGAAATCCATAATTTATCAGTCTTGTCTCCAAATTCTCATGTTGTGTGTTGCTTAAAACTGCCTTATACTGGCAAGTTCTAGTTATGTAACTCTATTAATTGAATAGCAAATATAAGTGTATTAATGAGATCCATACCAGTAGCAAAACATTACAGTGCTTGCAGTGCAGAATTAAATGTTTATGCTCTTTTTTTTTTCCGACTTTACCTCAGCTTCACTTACTAAGCAAAAAGGAAAGGAAAATATTGAGGAAAGGAAAAAAGAAAGAAAAAAAAAAAGAAAACCCAAGGTGATCAGAGTGCGTAGGTTTAATAATTGTGTTTAGATCTGTGGATGTTTCTTCTGCGAGTGACTGCTGGTGGCCGCAGCACCTAAATGCTAAAAACAGTGAAGCGAGAGGTGTTCACCTGGAGACCCAGCGTGTCATGCGGGCTGCCTAACTGGGCTTGCTAAATGAGGTGCCACTTGGCAGAGCTGGAGACACCTGAGCCGTGGCCGAGGTCGCGTTCAGTTGCCCGTGCACCTGGGTTGCCGTGCAGCTAGTGAAGGAAGCTGGTGCAGCGCACAGGGGAGCGAGGCCTCGTGCCGGTGGGCCGGGCCCTGCTGGGCAGTGCTCAGGGCTCTGTCGCTCCTTGGCTAGGTTTTTGTATTAGATTTTGGTTAGTCAGTCTAACAGTAGCACACACGTGCTCTATGGAATCCCTGTTCTGCCTGGGTGGCCTCCTGCATCCAAGCAGAGAGCTCAAGAGCCCGTAACCCTGGGGTCTCCTCGGTTGGTCACCGGCTTTTTGATGGGCAGCGCAGGCGCAAGAGCAAGGGCTGTGGCCAGGGTTGTTGCTGGCCGCTGTTGTTTAGGCCTGACTTTCTGGGAAGCACACCTTGTACTTTTTCAACATGTACTCTTAAAAATAGCAAATGGATAAATTTGCAAGGGCTGTAGTGTTGTGATGTCCTTTCCTACCAAATGGATGGTACCAGGCCTTTTGGGAACATTGTGGATGCCCAGCTGAACAATTGCAAAGCACAGCTCTTTCTGCAGAGTGGTGGTAGGAAACCGGCCCATTGCTTAGAACAGCAGCATATGGCAATTTAGTGGTTAGATGACAAATTAAACTTTGACTACCTGAGACCCGCTGCCAACTATAATGTTTTTCCATACAAATTTATTTTTTCAAGCTTCAAGGCACTAAAGCTTTTTCAAAAAGAAAGGAGCGTGTTTTCTTTTGCTTCTTTTTGATTGTTGGGGTGGAAAGCTTGTCTTTGTTAGCTATTCTGTGTTCCTGGAACCTATAACGTGGGTCATTTAGTGAATTGTGATCTACTGCAGGTAGATCATAAAATGATTTCAGGTGGAGTGGACCTCTGAAGCTCCTGCATCCTGCTGACAGCAAGACCAGCAAGGTCAGGGTGCTCAGGGCGCTCAGGGCCCTGTCCTGAATTCCTCTGAGGACAGAGGTTTTGCAAGCTGTTCCATTGCTTTATGGAGGCATATGAAAACAATTTTATGAGATATTGGGTGCTTAAACTGCAACTCTAGTGTGGTGAGAGGTGATAGTGGGGTATTGAAAGCTAATGTTAAACATCTTCAAAATGAAGCAACAAATTGAAGTAAGAGTTGATAAAATGTAAGTGCTCCTTTGGATCAGAAAATGTTGAAGTGAAATAATTTCACACTTTTTTATTTGGAAAAAAATCTGGAAGAAAACCCTTCCTCTAGCATTTAACATTATATCCTCTGAGATAGAGAAAATGAAATGTTGCTTGGCACTAATTAAACCTGGTTTTCTCAGTACTATAGCAGAGGTCAGTGTTGGATATTCTCATAGCAACCAGGTTTTAATGATGGACTTTAGACATAATTTGAAATTAATGTTCATTAAGCCAATACTTATTTGGTGGGAGTAATGAGGAGCATGGACATGATTTTGCACATGCAAGAATACATGTTGAATAGTGTTTTGCCTGCCCTATAAAAGTAAATAAATTTCTGAGCAGTTAGCAATACTTTAGTTACTTTTTTTTTCTATAGAAGAACCTGAAAAATCATCAGTTTTCTGTGAAGTATCATATTATAAATGTCCTGCCTTTATAGTTCTGTATAACGTTTTTCTCACAGATGACTTGAATACTCATTATGTCTGTTGTTTTGTGCTTAATGGTATATATTTAGTTAAACAAAGTGCTTAATGCCAGGTTAGAGTTAATTCTTCATTAACGTAAGAAAAAACAGAGAACCATTTGTTGAAAGTGAGAGCCAAAAGTCTTTCTTTGAGACTTTTTATTTGAGCAGACTGTGGTTTTGGGTCTATTACAACTGTTCAGACTTCAGGGTATTCTGTAAATTCAGAATTTCATTCAAACCATTGTGTCATTGGCAGAATCAATGAGATCTTGCTATTCAAAATAAGATTGCTGTGCATCTGTTACTTTGCATTTGCTTATTTCTAAACAGCTCAAAAACTTAAAATAAGTATTTTCTATTTTTAATAATTATCATTATTAATAATAAATATTATTATTTATATTATTAATATTAAAATTCTTTAGTAATAAATTAGTCATACATTCATAATCTCTCTCTTTTTTCAATGTTACTTTAAAAAAGTTAACAGTATTTTAAATGTGATATATAATAAAAGAATGCTTTCAGCTTTCTTTGCAGTTGGTTATTTCTTCTGTTTCAACAGAAGTATATTTCCTTCAGCACCCATAGATGAATAGCTTTATATATTTAAAAATTTAACACAAAATGCTGAGCCTTCGGTGCTTAGCAGTCTTCTATTTTTATACAAAATGAAGCCTTTCAGGTAGGTTTAATGTTTTGCACGTGTATTGTACTTTCATCAGAGTAGCTCATAGAATCTGCCAGTTTCTGTCAGTCAGTTCAGAATCTTGTAAGAACAACCGCAATCTAAATAACCACCTAATTGCTTTATATCACAGTACAGTGAAGAGGATATTATAAGATCTATTATAAGATACAAAGAACAGACTCTTCTCCAGTAAGTGCAAACGGGTATTTTTATGGAGTAGCCTATCAAGATGAAGCGTTTTGGGGTTTTAGAAAGGTGTCTGCTCTGGCACGTGGAGGCAGTGCCCGTGCTGAGCTGCCATCGCCACGTCAGGCGCTCTGCGGGCAGCGACTGCCCCTGCGAGACGAGGGCTCAGCTGCTCCCCTGCCGCAAGTCGAGTTCGGAACCGGAGTGGAAATTACTGATTTGAGGAAAGTAAATAGCTGTGTTTCATTTTCCTCAATCAAGGGAGTGCAGTGAAACCAATCTGAAACAGCCTCAGCATGGAGTGAGAACTCAATATGGCCTGGGAGAGGCTGTTGGCTATTGGAGAACAAACATGTTTACGTGTTTTACATAGGGAATCGTTCAAGTATACAACTGTGTTAGTGGTAGTTACAGACATGTCTGTAACTTGAGTTTTGTTTTTCTTAAATGAGATCAGAAACAAAGAGCCAGTACTTTATAATGGCCATTTTGAATGAAAATTACCTAGAATGGTATATACATAGTGTTTTCTTTTCCTGGGTTTTTCTTGTGCCATGCCTTTTATACTGCATAGTGTCTACAAAAGACTATTATTTATTTGCTAGGCATAATGGTGTGCACATATTTAGTTATTTAACGTGTTTTTCATGGATTGTAA
The DNA here is from genome assembly GCF_000705375.1 of Tinamus guttatus. The sequence continues at coordinate 1,437 of NW_010585084.1, read as the reverse complement.
ACTTTCCTGTAAAACTTTAAATTCTAAAACATGTAGTTGCTACCTTTGATCTTCTTATAATGTCCTTGTTATGCACATTATAGTTGTGAAAATTAACAACCAAAACTCTGTTAGGCACTTAATTGACCTTGATGCTTTTATATAGCTGTGAAAATAAATGGGCTTCAAAACTCATTAGTTGTCATTGTTTATTTTTGATTAACTAATGTGGTCTAGGAATGGAGGACCTTTCAAGAAGCCCAAATCACTGAAGGTCCCTGCGTGCTTGGATGTGAGTGCACAGAGTCACAAGGGAGCTGGTCTGACCGGGCCTTAGTGCTCTCTCCCCGACAATTCCACTTTTTTAGGATCAGAAAGCAAAGGCCAACTAAAACGTGAATATATCACATTACGTCTTGAGCTTGGCATAAATGTGTACATTTACATCCCCAGCTTTTATAGAAGGATCTTCCTGAGAGCAGATGATTTTTATCAGATGATTTTATTGGGTGTAGTAGGATATTTTTCCTTTTCGTTTGTCTTTATTAACAAAGTAGATTAAGTCTTGATTTTTACTCTGTTTTCACAGGTATACCTTGAAAGACTTTTAACTTATGCAGAGATAGATATTTGCCCAGCAAACTGGAAACGAATTGTACTGGGTGCAATTCTCCTGGCATCCAAAGTCTGGGATGACCAGGCAGTGTGGAACGTGGATTACTGCCAGATCCTGAAGGACATCACAGTTGAAGACATGTGAGTCCAGTACGTTTATTTTGGTCACTGACTGCCGAGGTCTGTGTGTGTGGGCACCGAGGGAAGTTCCCTCACAAGTGACACCACATCTGTGCATCTGCGTCGTATCTAAGCGTGGTGGATGCTGGCAGATTGCACTGGGTCCGTTTGGGAATTGCTTGCATAGAAAATGTGAATGTTTTTATTTCTGGTTAAAAAGTAGGTTACCACTGGGTGTTTGCAGAGTGTTTGAAACTGGATCTGCAGAACACTCTAAACCTTTCACTTGGCAAACAACACCCAAGTTGAGGAAGCCGGCGTGTGCTCGTGTCAGTGGCGCTGGCCCTCTTGAGCTACCTCTGCACACAGGCAGCAGAGCAGTGTGTAAGGCAGGACAAAGATTCACTGGGATCCCCACGACCCTTAGGCCATCACCCACTTGGTCCCTGCTGGACTCAAAATAATGCTGATTTTATTTTGCCATGTCCTGACAAGTTTGTTTGCAGAGTGTTTTTAAAAAAACCCTGATATTTTAATTTCCAAAGAAAAACTTCCATTTTGAACATTTTTTTTTTAAAGTTTTACATAAGAACATTTTTAGGAAGTTATATTGTAACAGCATATACAGAGTTGTGATGTCTGCCGGGATATGTCTTGGTCACTTTAAGAGTATATTCAAACAAGAATTAAAGTATGCAGATGGGATAAGAGTAAACAAAATTG
>NW_010585082.1:0-37808 GCF_000705375.1 Tinamus guttatus | reverse complement strand
TGTGAAACTGGGGTTGCAGTGGCAAAAGCAACTGGGTCTATTTACAACCTAAAGATTTTAAGCTGACCACAGCTGTGGTCATTAGCAACCCACCTCCTGAACAAGGAGAATAACAAGGAGAGAGCAGCCCTCCACTGCAAGGTGAACCTGTGTGTGAGCCTCGTGACTGGCTGCCATGTGCAGTGAGCAGCCAAGAGGCCTTGGAGAGGGGCCCTGTGTGTGGCCAAGGGCTGCTCTGGGACAGCTCCGGGGCTGGAAGGCCTTTCCCTGCAGGAAGGGGGCTGGGAGCAGCCCACATCACTGCACGGGGCTCCTGCAGCCTGCCCTGCCTTGCAGCGGGGCTCCTCGTCAGCTGGGTGCATCGCTGCTGGGCTGCTTGTTCAGCGCTCCTGCAAACTCCTGGAGCAGTGCAGGAATTCAGTGCATAACTTCCTGGAAATGGCTGTGTGGTGCAGTGCAGCATAAATGTTGTTCTAATGCAGCAGTGCTGTCTGGGCAACAGCCTTCTCTAGTAGAGCCAAGATGCCCAAGTGGGGCATGATATAATGCAGCTACAAAGCCCCCAAGGCACTGTCCTGGCTCTCTCTGGTTTTATGTTGTGCCCCATAGGCCTTCCCTTCCCCTGTGCACATTTATTTCTTGTGCCAGTAGTTCAGCTCCCCTCTGCAGCCATGCCCAGAGTGGATGGGATTTGTTTTAACAGTCCTGAGACTTTGGTCTGGCCACTCAGTCCTGCTGCTTAAGAAACCACCAATCTGTGGTGTGGCAAAGAGCAAACTGGTTGGGTTTTATTGTGTGTCTGTGTGCTGGGCAGGGCACTGCACCCTGCTGCTTGTGCAGAGAGCTTGGCAAGGTCTGTTTGGGGCGTCAGTGTTACAATTTGTCTTTGTGGCTGGCATGAAACTTCAAATGGTTATGGAGAACAAAGCAAGATGCATCTGGGATATAGGGATCCATTCCTAAGGATGGGTAGGAAGAGTCTCTGCAGAACTGACTGTGCGTTAGCTTGTTTACAACTTATCCAGTTAAAGCACTGCCATAATGGCTTATGTACACCCCTGATCATCTTGCTGCTTTTTTTGCCCTTTCTAGGTCTTGGTTCTGGATTTTCTGCCCTGCAACCTGGGCACATCTCTCCTCAGCTATGAGGAAATCAATAGGATTTCAGGTCTCTGTGGTTGCCTGCAGCATCCTGTTCTTATGCTCCAATCCACCATGCCTTGCATCTCAGGACCTGGAGGAGGGGGATGTGACAAAGCTCCAGCCTGGCCCATGGGCTGAGAATGGGGTAGAAGATGAAAGGATAAGCTTGTCATCTTTGAAAAATATCCTGGACCCCTCTGAGCAACCAGTCTCTGAAGAGGCGTTTGGAGTGTCAGCAAAGTCATCTGAGATGCCCTTAAGTGAAGCTTTCACAGCTGAAAGAGAAATACAGCCTGCAAGCCCAAGGCCTGTCTTTCCAAGCAGCCAGAGCCTGGATGTTTACACCCCTGCTGGGGCAGTGACTGCTGCAGAAGAGAAGGAATTTGATCCTGCGAAGCCAGAGAAGGAGCTGAATGGCAATGGTGAGCTCAAGGCCATGCTCACCACAGCTGTGACCACCTTGAGCCCTTCCCTGGAGGAGGAACCTGTGAGTGGCCCTGCTAGCAAGAGCCCTGTGGAGGATAGTGCTGAGGTAGAGGCTGGCTTTGCCAGTGTCCTGGCAGCTGTCACAGAAAGCGGATTTGCTGCCTTGGAGAAGGCAGGGAGTAACTTGGACAGCTTGACTGCACTCAGTGAGCAAGTTCCCACTTTGCTCCCCAGCACTCCCAGTCTGGAAGTGGCAGGTGACTACTCTGTGATCCCTAGTCCTGAGCCTCAAAGTGTGGACTCGGAAGCTGAAACCCCAAGTGCAGACATGGGGAGCCCTTTGCAGATACTGACTGCACCAGGACGTGTTGCTGCAAACCTCCCTCTTGCACCTACTGAGGTTTCCTTCCCTGTGGAAGTGGGGATGGATGGCAAGCAAGGAGAGCTGCCTGTCATGCCTAGCACTGTCACTGTCCACCCAACTGACTCGGTGCCTCCTGACTGGGATGACACGAAACTAGGGAATATAAGTCAAGGGGGAAACCTGCAGCGTGAGGAGATGAGAGAGGATCAAGCGGCAGCAGAACCACCTCGGACCCCCCAGGGAGATGTGGGGGAGGAAGATGATGTGACAAGAGTGCTGCCATCTCCTGTATCTGCTCCAGCAACCCCTGGCACTGCCAAGGAGAGCAACTCCACAGCTCTGGTGTCAGCACAGAGGGAGGAAATGCCAGTAGCTTCCACAGGCCGCAGTGATGTTTCTCTCACTGTGAGCTTGACAGGAATAGACACATCTGATTTAAACTCTCTGGAAAATACAGACACAGTCACAGCAGAGGAAAGGAAGAGCATTGCTCTGTCATTGCCAGAGGCTGCTGTGGTGACAGAGATAAAATCGGATGTCCTTCCTGCTCTGAGAAGCTCACTAGAAGGTAAAAACTTGTCTGTCAACAGGATTTTTTTCTTCAAATGCAGATTTGAGAGGTCTGTTTCCCTTTTGGGGGGATAAAATGGGCAATGGAGGATAGGATCTCCTCTAGACTGGGAAAGGCGATAAAATTCTGTGGTTTGTCTAGGTGATAACTCCAGCAGGTCATTTTAATTTGCATTTCACTACAGCCCAGTGTTCAGCACTTCTATAGGCAGCTGTGCTCCTGCAGGCAGATTCTTGACTTCTAAATTATGTGAATACTTGTCTGTGCTCTTCCTCATCAAACTGGAAGAAAATATTTTAGTAACAAATAGCAGTGCTGAGACTGGAAGGGCAGTGCTGAGTCTGGGGATGAAGAATGTACTGAAACTCCATCAGCAGAGACTCAATCCTCTTTTAACACTGAAGTCAATCAAGTTAGCTTAAACTGTGTCCTATACTACTGAAGCAAAGACATCAGGTTTGGTGCTCATAGCTGTTAACCATTGTATGGGCATCACATCTTGATCCCACAGGTATGGATCTGCTGTGAAAAGCCCTCTGATCTCCTGTCTAGGAAGGGAGTGTAGTCTCTGACCAACTGAGTACTTGATTTCAAGTGCTCGTAATACAAGTCCAGTTGTCCTTGTGGTGCAGTGAGTGCAAGAAGTCAAAGGTGGAGTTCTTAAACCAGCTGTAACTGCAGTGTTACACAAGGAAGGACAAATCCTCCTTTGAGGGCTGGGTTAGTTAGTGTATGGGATTGACTGCTAGCTTCAGGCACTTGCAGTCCGTGCAGCAGATGTAAAGATAAAGGCTAGCTGGAAGTGCTGGTTAAATCCAGGCAAGCTGTCCCACTAGCCTTGGTGAGACTTGGATCTTGGTCTCCTCTCTTCATCCTTAGAGAATCATGGAAAAAGGCCTGTCCAGAGCCTTGCTACAGAGAAGACAGTAAAGTAGTTCCTGAGCTCTGCTCCCTGCAGAGCAGAACTGTGACAGGCTCTGACTCTGCTCCTGCAAGTGCAGGGACCAGTAGGATGAAACTCTACTCCTAGCCCTTGGCAGGCTCAGTCTTACCCCACACCTTGCTTACCTGCCTAGATGTCACCTTTAGCTTGCTGACTTCCCATCCTGTCTAAAGTAGGGGCAAGAGAAAATAGCAAAGTCTTTTGGGATCAGTATTAGGCAGTGGCTTGTTCCTAGGCTGACTCAAAGCACTAGGTATGGTTAGGACTTAATTGTCCTAATTGCTGGAGTTATCCAATCTCCACTTCAGGATGCAGTGTTGGAGAAAAGGACCATTTTCCCTTCCCTACATCCTTAAGATCCCTCCTTTTCTAAAACAAAAGGAAAACTAATTGCGTGCTGGTGCTGAAATTAGACTAATTTATGGATTAATTTATAACCACTTGACTTGTCAGCAGGTTCCCCTTCTCTTCCCTAATGTTGGTAAAATAACAGCTAGCATTGATTTGTGTGAAAACAAATCCTATGAAATGCTGAGAAATCCTTCTTGCTGAGCTCCAAGAGCTGATCACTAAGAGCCTGATCCTGGCATCCCTTATTGCTCTGCATGTAGCTCCACACAGCAGGGCTGCAGTGCTCTGATCCTGTGTCACTGCTCACTAGCGAGTCCTCTGCTGCTCAAGGAGCAACTATAAAACAAAAGCAGCAGGATCCTTCCTGTTATGTGGTGTGATTATTTTTTGTGCTGTTTTCTTCCAACAGCACTTGGTTAGATCCAGTACTTGTGCTCTGGCAATGCTAATGTGTGGCATAATCATGTGTTCAAATGTCTGTTCCGCTACTGCCTGATGAACTGTGAGTTGGTGCTGACACATGTTCTTGCTGTAGGTGTCACCCAGGAGATGACAACAGCTCCCCAGGACACTGATGCTGCCCCATCAGTTGTGACCTTGGCACCTGGTGCTACCCAGGGAACTAGAGTGGAAAGTCTTCCTTGGGAGGAAAGTAGGAGGGATACCCAGATGCCAGCTGTTTCCAGTCCCACCCAGATGTTGACAGCAACTGATGCTGCTTCCACAGCAGAAACTCTAGATGTTGAAGGTAGGATTTTGCTTCAAGGTCTTTGCAGACCTGTTTGTCACAGAAGATGTGATGGTGCATCCAAAATTGGTGCTTCTGTATTGAAGTCTTCCAGCATCTATATATTAACTTGCATTTTTCTGACCTTTTGAAGGCTGGCTCTAGCTTTGGCAATGCTTTCTGCCCATAAAACTGCATTCATCATGTTGAAATGTGCCAGCAGAGCATTTTTTTTAACCCCAGAGCATTGGGGGGATTTCACCAAAATCTTGCCTTAACTCTGGTGTCTGTGGCTGAAAGCTTATTTATCAAGAAGAGTTGTTCTCTGATTTCTGGAGCCACAGTAGTTATAGACAGCTAGTGCTTCGTCCAAAGGAACGAAAAGCTGCTTTGGGATAGGGTGTGGGACCATTAAGTATGATTTGTATTGGAATTTATAAAACCCTTGAACTTGAAAGCCTGCATAGATATCCACCTCACTTGAATAGTGGTGGCTTCTTGGCTCTCTTGCTCCTTTGCTCCTTCAGCCACTCTTAGCAAGGATGTAGCTCATGGAAGCACTTGAAGCAGCTAGTGACAGCTTCCTGACTCGATGTCACCTTGGCAGCTACATGCTGAAGACTGCCCCTTTAATAGGAGCTTAGTAAGAGTTGTCTTAGCCCAAGGCTCTGAGTGCCAATGTGTTTCTATAGCAGGTACCACTGCAATGAAACTGCTGCTGGGGAGCTTTCCTGGTAAGCTGCATATTGCAGGGGATCAAAGGAAAAAGACTTCAGTTTGCATCAGTTCTCTTGGAGTTAGGTTGCTCTGCAGGGGAGCCAAGACTTTTCCAATAGTTTCCACTAATTAATCTGCTTCTGGGATTTAATTACAAATTCAGTTAACTTTTATTCTTGCAATAAAGGGATCTGTCACTTGGTTCAGAACTTGATCAGTGTCTCCGTGCTCTGATCTTGCTGTGGGGTGGTGACTAGCAGCCCTCAAAGCACTGGAAGTCAAAGGTTGACTGTCTGCTCATTAAGGGGGACCTCCTGTGCTGGCTGTCCTGGAAGGAAAGCTTTTATTACAGCAGTCGCACCTCATGGAAGATGCAGGAGTTTAATAGCTTCTTTCAAAGTTGAGCTTTAATTAAGGAGTTCAGTTTTTAATGGTGATTTTAATATTGCTTTGCCAAGCTGCTGCTTTCCATCTTCCCTAGATTTCACAGATGTGGTCCCAGACACCAGTGAAAAGACTGTTCTACCTCCTGGTGATTCCTCTGCTACCCAGCCTGGACAGACAGAGGAGCCACCCAGCAGACCTGTGGTACTGGTGACACCAGCATCAATGGCCTCTGTGAGGAGGACTGCTCTTCCCTCCGTGAGGAAGATCAGTACGGCTGTGACCTACGGGCTGGACCGGCTGGAGTCAGAAGGTACCAGTTATCCCAAGGCTAAAAGGCAGGCACCTTGATGTGGAGTGGCACACTTCTCTTAGCAGTGTGACCTCACCAAATGGTCTGTTTGGCACAGTTATGTGCATGTGGTTATATATACTGTGATTAATAAAGATGTTGGATGATCTGTCCCCTTCCAGGGGTACAGGGAGTTAGCAGTGAAAAGTGTCCTCGAGATGCTTAATCACATGGGTGTTGTGGGAGACACCCAGACAGCCCTTGTCACTACTGCTGAACTCCTCTTCCTAGGCAAATACAAAGGGATGCTCTGCATGAGGTGGGTGTCTCAGTGGAGCTGGCTCAACACCTTGCCAGCACAAGTGCTGTCCTGTTGTCACTCCAGGTGACAATGCTGGGAGCAGGTGGGGGTCCCCTTGGAGATGCTCTTCCAACTCAGTGCTGCCTGTGAAGCTGCTCTCCAGTGCTGGCTCCTCTGGCCTTGCCTCACACCAAGGATTCCCTTTTCCTGTTAAACTACTCTTGCTTTTGCCAATTTTGCTCTCTTAGTCTCTGTTCCTGCACCACCAATCTCCAGATAGTTCATACTCAGCGATGTCACTTCTGCCTAAGTAAACCTCTGTCAGGAGAGGTGTAGAAGTAGATGCTCCTCTGGAGTTAGCCTGCAGCTCTGATTCAGCACCTCTTCAGCTCACTCATAACTCTCCTGCAGAGAACTGCTTCACTCCTGCATCTTGTTCTTACTTAAGCATTTTCATGCTTGCCTGTCCAGCCATGATTTTTGTACTTTAGTGCCTGGGCTGTTTCCTCTTGTCAGGGATTAATCTTTCTGCCTGTTTTGCTCATCTTCCTTTATCTTGACCTTCTCTTCCCTTAGTATTTTACTGCAAAGGTTGGCAGCCCTCCAGGGGTGGCATGCCAGATGGTATTTTTCCTCTTGATTGGAGGTGGGGTGCCCTAGACAACAGCTAATCAGCAGCTTTTCTCTGTGTGAAGCAATAACTCCCAACTCCTGTGAAGTTTAGAGGTCAGCAGAAACTGGGAGCTCTGTGTGAGGTGGTGCAGCTCCTGGTGGCTTCCTGTGCACTTAAACCTGCTGTCAGCTCTCTGGGCCACAAGTTCAGCACATACCTTGTCCTAACACATCTTCTAGCAGTGCAAGGATGTGGTGCTGGTGGTGGGGAGAAGGAGCAAGCACACAGCAGGGAAGATATGAGACCACTTCCCTCCTAAGCAGGGATGGCACAGGAGGCTGAGCTGCTTCTGAGCCCTTTGGGATCTCCTTTAGATGCCTGGTTGTCTGTAGTGGAAGATAAGAGGGATTTTTATTTCAACTGAGAATTGGTCTTTCTCCCTAGTTAATAAGGCTTTCTGCACAGGGGCTTGAGGCATGTCCTTCTGTCCAGTCTACTATGTTTTTTGAGTTCCTATGTAATTCTGTTATGTAACCATAGGCCTGGCTCTTCTGGTCCTGAATAGTCCCTGAGCTCCTTAAAGGACAGGCAGAGGCTGTAGCAAGGAGCAGGTTTCCTTCATGATGATGCTTAGCTGGAAAGCTGTGGGTCTCTTGGCTCTAGAATGATTCTGCAGGTGCCTCTTACACAAGAGTTGTGGTGCTCTCTGGGTTGCCATGTGGCTTTTGGCAACTGGCTCTTGTTTTTTTAGCAACAGCTCTTGGGACAAATCTCTTCTGATCAACTTGGGCTTTCTGGAATGGGGAGCCAGAAACTTCCCAAGTATGAGGAATTGCCAGTGCCACCAATGTAAGCCTTATAAAACAGGGCAGTACCACTGGGGACAAGCTTTCTGCCTGGGGATAGTGCTGCCCCAATTAAGCACAAAAGCTTCTGAGCTGCAGCTCTGCTTTCTAACATCTTCCTCTGCCTAATGGCAGTCAGCACAGGGCGAATCCTCCTTGCTGACCACTGGGGGAAATGCAGGGAGCTGAGTGGCCCCAGCCAGCCCTGCTCCTTGCTTGGGGCTTGCTGACTTGCCTCACGGAGGGCCTGGCTCATCATTAAATGGGAACTCCTGCTGTTCTGCTAGCTCTGCTTCTTGGGGACCATCTGTGCCAGGCTGCCTGTGGCTAATTGCATCAGTATATTCACCTGCCTTGGATGCAAAACTGTTTTTAAAAACAAATCAAACTGCACAAACATGAGATGCTTTGAGTCTCTCTAGACAAGCTTATCTTCGAGTGGACTCTGGAGAGATTAGCTGGTAGCCTGAGTATCTTCCTGTGCTGGCTGTGTAGTGAGGCTGCTTCTGCTTGCCTTTCCTTGCCAGAGAAATACTATAAATCCTATAAAGGGATTAAAGGGTATGGGGACAGGACACAGCAAAGGACTAGTCTCACTTGTCTAGGACAAGTCTCCTACTGTTCATATGCAGAATTTGGGTGTTTTTGGGGAACCTGTTTAACACAACAATGTTCTCTGAGCTTTCTGGGTGTCCAAACATATGCAGTCATCTAATTCAATTTGTGTACTTGGTACCATCATGCAAGTCTCTTAATATGTTCTTTAAAAAGGCTCTGTTAAGCGTAATGTTCCTTTTAGAGCAGAAATGCCTTGCCATAACATCAGCTATGGCAGGTCTGGCCAGATGTGGCTGTGCTCCTTGGACACAGCTGAATTGGATAGTTATAACTGTATGAAATGGTGCTCTGTGTCCCTTCTGCAAGATCCCTGCAGTGCCCTGCCAGGCAGTATGGGAACTACTGTCTCTCATCACTATTGCTCCTTTCTGCCTCTCATTCCCAGCAGCCCCAGGACTGGGCCCTGTGTGAGTAGAAGGTGGATTAGTGCATGTTCTGGGGACTTTTCAAGGTCCCCCTAAGTGCATCTGTTAGGGCAGAACTACCCTGCTGCTGGTAGTGATGCCTGGTCCTGAGCATCACAGCTTGGGCCAAAAACCAGTTCAACCTGAGCAGTTGACCCAATTTATACAGCTGGAAGTTGGAAGTGGTGATCATGGAATTGCCTAGGATGGAGAAAAGGAAGATATCTCTGCCTTCATCATGCAGTGCTAAATCTTGCCTCTTTGATGCCCAATAGAGGCCAGTGCTGGTTGCCCTTCCAGCCTGGCTGGATGCAGCAGTAACAGCAGCTTGGTGGTGTCTACCTCTTTCAACCCATCAGTTATGAAAACTCTTCAGCTGTTGGAACCTTGTTTGCTGTGCTTGCTGCCTCTAGCTCATCAGTAAAAGCTCCATATTGTGTATTTACTGCAGCTAGGTAAGCCCTAACTTGTCCCCTTTGGCACTAAATTGGGAGTTAGAAACTTCCATTTTGGGATGGCGACAAGAACATACAAGAACAAGCTCTGGTTCTTTCTCCTCTTCCATAGGAATGTTTCTGATGCACTGATGTGGTAGGCTGCAGTGTAAGCTATTTAGCTAGGCTGATGTGGGCTGCCCAGAATGGTTTGTTAAAGTGATGGGGGATGAGTGGGGGAAAAAATGATTAGTGGCCTCCTAACTTTTGAGCCCATTACAGAATCCCTTACAGCAGTGCCTTGAGGAAAGAAGACTGAAGACAACTTCAGAAGAGTCTTCTCATCTGTTAATATCTCTGCAGTGTGAAGGTCCTGTCCCTTTTTTCTTGTACCTGGCGCTGAGGAAGCTGCTTAGGTAGCTCCAGCTTTCAAGCAGGCTGCTGGATGTGGAAGATGCTTTTGGCTTTGTGGGAGTGGAAGGTGCTTTGCCTGCCAAATGGTGTCTGAACAGGCAATGTCTCTGAAAATGGGCAGTTTAGACCAAGCTGCTGCAGCAGGTGATCTGAGAGCCATGTAGCTGTTGCAGGGTTTTTGTGTTCCTGAGTAATCAGGCTGTCTCCAACATGCAGCTGGTTAAAGCTTCCTCTTTGGGGCAGAGGAGCTGGGAAAGGAACATCAGGGAACTACAATATAGCTAAGGGCTGTGTTGTAAAGTGTGAGCCTGATTAAGTGTGGATATAACTATTATTACTCAGTCTTGACTTGCAGCTCAACTTCTGATTAAGGATAGTTTTACCTTCATTCTCCCAGCAGTGAAAGTCCTGAACAAAGTTGAAGACCATTAGGGAAATGCAAGGAGCAGGGTTGGGTCTCCTCTCTGGTGTGTTTTGTCTTGATGGCAACAAGGTGAGCTATTTCAGATGCAAGAAGAGGTCTTGGGCAGTGGGAGAGGTGCATCCCTGGGTGCTATAGCACACATTCAGCCAAAACAGCCCTGAGCAGCTCCAGCAGCTGCTAACTAGGTAAGGAATCACTGCAGGGTTCTGCCTTGTTTGGCTTGCAGCTGCTGCATAGGATGACACTGATGCTTGCAGTGCTCTGCCCAGGGCTGTCCCCACACTGCTGCCTGCAGTGGGCTGTGGAGAGGAGGTAGTCAGCTAAGCACAGAGCTGGAGCTGTCCTCAGGATCAGCAAATACAGTGTTTGTCTGTACAAAGACACCCCCAGAGCCCTGGCTGCACATTCAGAGCTGTTTTGCTCTATCTACTCTCAAAAGCTGTTCAAGAACAGCACAGGTCCAAGGCTTTCAATTTTCCAGCCCTAATGTATTCATGATATTTTAGTGATGCTGATTTTTATCTCTGGCTTTCAACAGTTTATGTCGCTCTGGCCTGTGTGCTCACATTTCCCCTTCCAGAGCACCCATGGAAGGAAACTGCTGCTTAACTGATCTTCCCTGCTCACTTGAGTCTTGTGCTACACTGGTTTCAGCCTTCTTGTTCATGGCCCTGCTCACTTGAGTCTTGTGCTACACACACTGGTTTCAGCCTCCTTGTTCATGGGTGTATCTGAGCTGTGTGTAATACAGGCTGTGTCTACATTTTTCAAGAGAGACTTCAGAGCTTAAAAGCACTTGATTTTTTTTTTTTTAAAAAAAAAAAAAACCTTTAAACCTTTCCACACTCCTGAGCTGTGTCACAGCACAAAACCTATTTTTTGGAAGAAAAGAGCATTTCTTTTTAACTGAAAATCAGGGCTCTGAGCAAGACTGTTTTGGATCCTGATTGTATGGATTAAGCTCTGCCTCATTAAATCTCTACAACCCCTTTAAAAACTTAAATGAGGTTGCAGGGGTATAAACAAGAAGGACACTTAGCCCAGCATGGTTAAGCAGTCCAATACTATAATTCCTCACCAGCTTTCTGGATGTCAGCTAAACTGGCAGGAGCCAGAGGATTTAAAGCAGAGCACACAGAATTAAATGATCTTGGTCCACACTTGCTACTGCTCTGCTTACTGCTGTCCCTGCAAAAGCAAAAGGGGAGCTGCCATCCCCTTTGATATAGCTTGACTTTTTTCTTTTTTTTATAGCAGATGTTAGTACATCCCTGGTTTTCTTGCCTTGTAGCAGGTCCCTGCCCTGGCAACTTCCAGAGAAAAGGAATTGGAAAAGCTGCATGGCTGAACACGGCATCAAAAACAAAGCCCTTTGTCTTTTTCCAGAGTAGAGCTTGACTGAAGACAGCATCTCTGCTGCCAAATCTGGTGGCAACTCGTTTTGTTTCATGCAATCCATGTGAGTTGAGGTGGGTGGAAGCCCCTAAAGATTTGAGGACTCTCTTCAAGTGCAAAGGAGAGCCAGAAAATCACTGCATACAGCAGTGTGCTGGGCTCAACCTTGTTGGTGCCTTCCTGCAAGGGGAGGCAGGATGTGCTCCAGCCGTCCCGCTTGGCAGCAGATGTGCTAGCAGCTCTGAAGAAATTGTGTTCACTTTAATTCTAAAGTGGCTGAGTGTGTTGAGCAAACAGGCTGCACTCTAGGGATTTCCCTCTCAAATATCGTATCTGATCTTCTTTAGAAGCAACTGCTGTGGGAGTCGCTAAGAGCTGTTCAAAGCATTGTGCGGCCTGTCCTGCTGGTGTGGGAATGCAGGCAGAGGTGAGCGGCTCTGCTCTTCTGCTTCTTTCCACTTCTGCATGAAGAAATTCTTGAAGTTATCCGAGGCTTCTTGATGTTGCTCTAAGCACTTGATTTTGATTTCTGCTTGTTTTCCAGCAGGTTAGATGTTCCTTCTTAGTCTGATGTCCTCTAGCTGCTGTTCTGGCTGCACTATTCTTGCATCTTGAACTGGTGTCATTTGCCCCAAAAATTATATCACTTAATGAACTGAAAGTTCCCTGCTTTAATGTTGTAGCTCTTCTGTGCTCACTTTCTGGCTTACGGCAGAACTCCTGCAGTTGCTGGTGCAGGGTAATTGGACTGTTAGTGGTGTTTTTTAATGGAAACTTTTTAATCCCTGTAGCCCTCGGGGGAACTGGAGGAGTTCAGATAAGCAGGGCTGTGGTAGCTGTTTCTGGAGGTTCTGTGAGGAGCATTTCTGAACTGCTGGTGTCTGGAGTTGCCCAGTATGTGGGACAGTGTTGTTCATAGGGCTTCTGTGAAGAGCTTTGAGTGTCAGAAGCAGGACAAATGGTGCTGCAAACTGCTTGAGGGCTTCCTAGAGCTCTGGAGCATGAACTTTCTTGCCTCTGCTTCTTCCAAGATGTGGGGTATGTGTGTATTTTTTAATAAAAAGATGTTCTCACATAGCAGGGCGGCCTCAGTGCATTTTCTCCTGGCCACCAGGTCTGGTTCCCCAGACCATCTGGGAGTAAGGACAGGCCAGTATGGATCTCTCTGTGAAAATACACCAGGAACATCAGTACTCTAAAGGACAGTAAGGGCTATAAGAATGGGATCAAGGATGAAGAATGAGCTCTAGCTAGGAAAGGGTTGGGTTGGCTTGTACCCATCCTACCTGCTAATGGGATCCAGGCTAACTGTGGTACCCTGGAGTATCTAATAAGAGGTCTGCCCCGGTCTGCAATGGATCTGTGTTCATGAGGAGAGTGAGACGTAAAGATTTTTTTCCCACCTCCAGGGCTACTAGTTGATCCTTTCCTGGGAAGTATGGCCAAATTAGATACTTCTCAAACATTTAAAAACACCAAGTCTCCATAAGTAGGGCTTGTATCTGCCTTAATCTACCTTTGTCTGCCTGAACCTTGCAGATTATATTACGGCACTAGTATCTGCACAAATCTAATGTGATAAATAGAGGTGACAAGAGGCAATTTTGTATTGACCAGTTCCCCAACTGTGGGCCTTGGGTTAGAGGAGCTGTTCTGCAGCAAACTGGGCAGCTAATTTGCTATCATCAAGCCTGTCCATGCTAGACTGTCCTAAACTGTCCACCCCCACTGCTGAACCTGCTGCTTCATGCTGTCTTTTTAGCCTGGCTCAGTATGAAAGTGATTTGGGGTGAGCACTGCTGGAAATGCAGCTCTCTGGAATGAGTGTTTCTGAGCTTAATATTGACCCCTGAATTGCTACTGGAATCTTTTGCCTCTTTGAAAAGCTCTTCAGTGTCTGGTCCCCTGTGGTCAGAGATGAGCCAGGACTGAAAAAGCAAGTATCCCCTTGGATACAGGGGGAAAGATGTTAGGATCAGAATCCAAATTTCTGTTTTTACTGTTTTGCTAATGCCTTAGAGCCCTCTGCTGGAGAATAATTTCTGCAGAGGTTTTTCTTGGCAAGCAGGGACTGAAGACATCTGATGCTCAAGAGAAAAAACAAACCTCACCCCTGCTGTTAAGAGTATTTTCTTGTTCTAGCCAAAGCAAGAATTTTCCTCTTTTGCTACGGGAAAACTTCAGACTTTGAACTTCCACTTCTCCTGAAATTGGTAGGCAGTGCCATGCTTAATGATGGTGCTTTTCAGATGGGTGGTCTCAGTCTGGATGATCTGCTGGGATGTATTAATGAGTGCCAGCTAGTTGTTCTCAATTCCATTCAGCTGATGAGGGTTTCCCAAGGCTCCCTTTGCCCAGCTGTGTAGAGAGGCTGGGTGCTGAATGCCTCCTGCAAGGCCATGTGTGTCTGGCTCCTGCCAAAGTCCTTTGGCAAAGCACTTCAGGTTCCATATACCCATCCCAGGAGCCTTTCCATGGCCTGTTCACTAAGGCAATCTTACTGTGATTTTACCTACTTTCTGTTCCTTTTGCTAACTGGGTATGTCTGCCCAGCATGGTGTGGTATTCTGCTTGCTGCCAGAAAGCTGTCTGGGCAAGATAGGAAAGCAGAGAAGCTCCAATCAGCCATCTCCTTCCAAGATGGGTTCTGTCACAAGCAATTACTCTCTTGGCAGCATTTTGGAAATGTCAGATGGTCACATTACTGAGTAAATCATGTGGAAGAAACAGATTAATAATAGAAGAGATGGGTCCTAGAGAAGCCTTCCTCTCCTCACAAGCAGCTGTGATAGCACAGCCCTTGTCCTGCTTTTACTGGCAGCACTGGGCTTGCACTGGGAGAAAGCAGTTGGCAGAGACTTCTCCTGACAAGAGAAGGTGGCCCCAGAAGCCTTCTCCTTAATCCTATCTGTATTTACACACCTCTGTTCTACATGGCTGCGTGTGTCCTAAGGCCCAACACTGCTGTATGGGTATGAAGTGGATGGAGGTAGGAGGTGAGCTGCAGTCTGTGGGGTGGGTAGTTGCTCTACTATGCACAACAACAAAAGAAATTGCTGCCTTGAAGTGTCTAGCCCATGTAAAAATGGGTGCTGGTTTCCAAACCTTGGTGCAGAGTCTGTTGGAAAGGTTGGGACTAATTCTGCATCACTTTCATTCTGCTCCAGCAGAGCTCTGGTGGGGCACAACCTGGTGCTGCAGCTTGTTCTAACTGGGACTGCCCCCTGAATCTTGTCTATGCTGTGATTTAGCATTTGAGTCCCCAGCCTGTGAGACCAGAGGGAAGGTCTGGAGGATGCCTTGTCCTTGGGGAAGAAGGGTTTTTGGGGAACACACAAACTAGCTGTGCAGGAGTGTGTGAGGCTGCTCATGCAGCACAGGGGATGTGCTGCTGCTCCAAGACATCTTGGCAGGCTGGAGAAAGGGGTAGAGGGGGATGTTATGGAGCTCAGTGAGGTCCTGCCCCTGGGGGAGAATAGCCCCAGGTACCATCTCAGAGCCAGAGGGCTGCTCTGGGTCTGGGCTCCCCAGTAGAGAGACAGGGGCATCACGCACTGGATGTCCTACAGTGCTACGTCTTGCATAAAAATCGCCCCTGGAGATCCTCCTAATATATACTCCTTGTAATGATGCCTTGCATTGCTGTCCAGGCATCACTGTCACTTGAATTTGGTGCCAACTCCACATTCATGCAACACTTTTTTGTTTAGCTTGAGTTTTTTTGTTGTTTTTTCTTACAGTTTGAATTGACTTTGACTATAAATAAATTGTTCACCTCCTAGTGAAAAAGTCTTGCAGCTCAGCATTTGGCATGGAATTTCTCTTCTGCTTCAAATTTGATAAATGATGCTTTCTTAATTCTTCTGAAGAACAAAAAATGGTAGCAAATATAAATGGGAAATGTCTAAAAATAGAAATACCCTTGTACAGTCAAGGTCTCTAACTGAAAGCAGAGGGCCAAGCTTCCCACTTCTGTGCAGCTCCATGGGCTTCAGCTGGGTTATGAGAGCAGGAGCTTTAGTTCCAGCTGGTTACAGGGCCCTGGGCCAGGAACTCTGGGCAGGTCCCTTGAGTTGGGTCTGTAGCAGCTTCCTCAGGCCTGGGTCTGCTGCCCCCAGCCCTGGGCTGAGCACAGGGGCTGGTGCCACTTGGAATTGGCAGGAGACAGAACGGGCCCTGTGATCCCCTCATTTCTCTCCATTTTGCCCTAAAGGTTATCACAGACACATACATACATTTTAGTAGTAAAAAGTCTTTTCTGAAGCAACCATGGGGTGTCTGCTGCTTTGTTGAAATAGCAAATCCCAGGCTGGGGCTGCATGAGTGTTGCTCATGGAGCAGTCCTGAGCCCTGCACTAGGACTCGGCCCTTGTGGTTTCTGGTGACTGTCAATAAAGCTGGGAAGCCCCCAAAACTCTCCTGAAAATCTTTGTTGCTGTTTTATCTCAGACTCAATTCTTGGTGCTCTTCTATAGTGCTTCCCAATCTGAAGTTTTCAATGCCTGTTAAAAGGTTGCACTAAGTCCTTAAAAGCCGGTGTCTTTGTGACATGTGGATCTCACGTGGAGGGGGACAATTTATGCTGCCTACATCTTCCTTGTAGATGGACTCACTGATCTTAAGGTCTATTCCAACCATAACAATTCTTAGCCACGTTGCAAGTAAGGGCTAGGAAGGGGTGCACGCAGGTACAACAACAATGTGAGCTGAGCTGTAACCCTGAAGAGCTGCAGGGTCAGGGCAGCTCCTGCAGGAGTTGGCGTGAGCAGCCCAGCTCTGCCAGGCTCCTGGCTGGGAGCCCGCGGGCTGCGGAGCTCCTGGATTTTTGGAAGTGCAGCTTCCTCGCCGTGTCCACCAAGGGGTGCTCTGCGCTGCTCCACGTCCTGCAGCAAGATGAGCTCCGTTTGTGATGGGCGAGGGGGTTAAAATGCTGCTTTTAGCCCTGTGAATGCACTGAGACACAAGGCTCGAGGACCCCCTTTGCTCTTGCAGGGGCTGCGTTGTGTTTTCCTGCTTGCTGTGCCTTGGCTGGGGATGGTTGGTGCAACTTGGCCGTTTTCCAAAGCGCTGAGTGCCCCTGGGTGCTGCCCAGAGCTTGGAGGCACCTGCTGGCCACCTGCTTGGGCAAAACTGGGTCCTCGCAGGGGTCTCCCATCCGACTAGCAAAAGCTGCAAGAGGCTTCTAAACCCAAACTTGTTTTCTTGCAGCTATAAATGCTGATCTCTCCTTTTTTCTGGGCTCCTTGTTCACCCAATGCATCTAGGGAAAAATCTCTGCTCAGGTTCCTGTTCTCACTCATTCCTTGTCATTTTTGCTCCTAAAGTTTAGAAACCTTCTGCTTTTAGCTGTGGTGCTCCCAGCAGAGGGAGAGGACCTCCTCTCTGCAGGCTTTCTGTGCACATCCTCCAGGTGCCATTCTCAGCTTTAGAGAGGCTATTTTTTCACAAACACACACAATTTGACATGGATAATTTTTACATGGACTTGAAAGGATGGGTACAGCAACAAAGCCTAATGGGAATTTAAGCAGCTAACTGTATTCCTGCAAGCTCCATTAGGTGCTCTGTGGGGATTGCTTGCAGGGGTGATCACCCCTTTCCAGCTGCTGAAGGATAAGCTCCAGCAGGACCCTGCACTAAACCCCAACAGCAGCTCTCCTGTAGAAAGTGCAGGGCTAAAACTGAAAGGTGGCGGAGGGGAACTGCCTGGTGAGCTGGAAAAAAATGCACTGTTTTAAAGCATGTACCTGCATTAGAATTAAAGAAACGTAGCAAAACAGGCAAGAGGGAAGCAGCAGACGAGGAGGAAAATCATGCAATTGCTAAGGTTGCTTTATTTGCAATAGGTATGAGGTTCACGTCTTCTTGGGTGTCTTTCCTGATCCGCTCCCTTCTCATTGGCAAGTCTGTAACATATACGAGGTAAACTCTGACAGAAATAGAGGAACATACAAAAAAAAAACAGCATAGATTTGCCTGGATTTTTGTTTTCAACACAGTCTTAGGCCCCCCAGCTAAACCAGATCCTCTGATCCAGAGTGATGGGCTCTCCCAGCTGGGGTGCATCATGAGGAAGCTTTTTTTTAAAAATGATTGGATGGAGTTTCATGTGAATTAGATAAAGTGCATAAATACCACGTTTTGGTTCCTTGGCTTGCAAATATAAACACCAGAATTTCAAAGTGCGATGCTATTTCAGGTATTATTTTGCCTCGTCTCGTGGAGAACCCACAGGTTTTTTGCCAGCATCGCGTCCATCTGCTGCAGGCGAAGCGGTGGCCACGCTGCCTTCCCTTCCGATCCCAAGTTGAATTTTCTTTGGTCGTTTTTTTGGCTGGCATAAACTGCTCGTGACAGGAGTGCCGGTTTGCACCTGCTGAGCACCGCTGCTGTCATCACGTAGGCGACTGAGGCGCTCGCAGGGACCACATCCCTGTAATTGGGCTGGGAAGCAGCAGCCTTTCCCGAGCCGGGCAAGGTCTAATAACTGTTAAAGCAGAACTGAGCTGCTGCCTTCGAGCCCAGCAGGAGCGTTTGCTGGAGCGGAGAGCAGCGCTGTCGTTACGTACGTGCATGCACGTACGGGCATGGGCGCTCCTGTTCACTGCTGCTGGGTTTGGCTGTCTAAGGACGGTCCCCTGCTGTCACCAGGTGGCTGCAGGTGCTGCTGAGCGCTGCTCAACGAGCCCCCTGGGTGTCCCTGCTGTCATAAACGGGTGCTGGAGGGGTGGCTGTCGCGGTGCTCGCTGTCATAGACCTAAGAACCTTCTGTTTTGTGGGATCTTTCCTTATGTTGCTTTTCTGTCTCCCTGGCCAGAGGGTGAGGAAGAAGAGGAGGAGGAAGAGGAGGAGGAAGAAGAGGAGGAGGAAGAGGAAGACGAGGAGGACAAGGACATAGACTCGATGGATGAAAGCCTGGAGGGTGACACCGAGCTGCCAGGCTTCACGCTGCCGGGTGAGACCTCCCAGGAGCCCCTGGCCGGGCTGGAGAACCCCGCGGCGCAGCTGGCCGGGGTGTCCTATCAGGTTCCCGACACCATCGAGTGGGAGCAGCAGAACCAAGGTCTAGGTAAGAGACGGTTCCTTCCTCCATTGCGCTTAAGGAAGACGTGTCTGCTGTTCTTCATTCCCACATGGGGCAATCCATTGCACCTGGAGGCCTCACGGGTTTAGTGCTCCTTTCCAGAGGACACTCTGTCCTCCCCAGCGGACTTTATTCCCATGATGATGGAGTGCAGCCTCTGCAAGTGCCACGGAGCTGCTCCTTCATCCCCAGGGCTAGTGTTGTCTGGCTCTAAGAGTGGGCCACAAATGCTTCGTAGGTAAAACACCCAGGGAAACTTCAGCTCCCTCTGCCTGACGTGGTCACAAATCCCATGAGGATAAATTAATCTAATTAAATTGCTAAAAAAGTTGCTAATCAGGCCTTTAGCTGCTTCAGTAGCATTCTGGTAAGGGCCACTTTTCCAGCATTTTGTAAGGGGTGCATGGTCCAGGGACACAGCTCTATGGTGGTAGCATTAAGGCAAGCAGAACAAGTCTCCAAGGCCTATATAAAGCTTTATCCAGAGAGGAGGAAGTTAATTTCTGCACCATTTCTGCACCATGCTTTATGACTTTATTAGTTTATTTCACCTAAGAAGAGCTCCTCAGTGTTGTGTTGTTTTCATGTGACCCAAGACAAAACTGGTGCGTGACGGGGTAGAGTCCTGTCTGCCTTAGCTACTCAGGGAAGGTGCTGGGATCATTTTTCCATTATATTCAGATTTGAAGCCATGTCTCAGTAAAAACCACGGGATCCTTCCAGGTGGATTTGTGGGAGCTGAATCAAGACTGTACTGAAAGTGTGTGTGTAGGACTGTTAGAGACTGGGCTGTTGTGGTGGAGCTGCCAAAGAAAGAAATCTCCAAACTCTTTTTTATATTGTGTTTTTATCTTGCGTTGTTTTATGTTAGGGGGGTGTGTGTGTGCATATATATATATACACACATATATATATATAAAATTTCCCATGAATGTTTAATTCTGATATACCCTGGCAGTTCTTCCCCTGTAATCCTGTTTCCAGCGTGCTTTAGTGTTGTTAGTTTCCTTTGAAATGAATCAAAGAGAATATTTCAAGAACTCCATGGGAGGGTTGCTTCTGAGGGCAGACTGAGTTTGCATCAGGTCTGATATCTCCCTGGCTGATTAACTTTTGCTTTAAAAACATCGTATTTGATGGTTCACATGTCACATCCCTTCTGTATATCTTCTTATCCCATCAGGCTGGACAGGAGCAGTTGATGCGTGAGCAGAATAATTCTAAATCTTTAGTGGCTTTCTGGTTGACTTTGGCAGGCCAGATTAAAGAGCTACATGACAGCAGAAGAGCATAAGAAACGTAGGGTTATGCTGGAAGTCACTTCAATAGCTTTGTGTTCTTATTCATTTCGTCTTTGCAGGGTCTCTGTGGTGTCTCAGAAGAAAAGGTAGGACTAGGCTAGTGCTGATGGCATTGGTAAGAACGTAGCATTAAGCTGCAAACCAGGACTGTTTGCCTGGTTTCAGACCATGCAGCCCTGGGGCTTTGCAGAGCTTTGCCTCCCAAGCTGTCCTGTGTACAAAGGACAGTGTTTTGCAAACTCCGAGGTGCGTCCCCACACATCAGGCACCACGTTGTGTGGTGAGGAGGAAGATACCCTGATGTCCTTTTAGTGCTTTTAGTACATTTAACCGTCCCAGCTGGGTGACTGGTGCAGTGTCATCTGGCTTTGGTCACCAGAGGGCTCTTACAGGACCCTGTCCCAGCACAGGGTGCAAGGCCAGGCTCTGTGAGCAGGTGAGTCTGGAAGGCCAGCTGGTGTCTGCTGAAGGGGCTGCGCGTGACGCAGGATGTTGCCATGATGTTTGGCTCTACGTAGGAGGTTGTTCTGCAGAAGGCATCAGGCAGGGCTCTCTTCACAGCTGCTGCAGGTCTAAAATGGGGTTTTGACTCTCTTTCCATCCCTAGCACGTTTGCTGCTGGAGGAGAAGTCTCAGGACAGGAGATGTCTCTCAGATGCCTTGGAGAGGAGGCAGGTGAGAAAAGCAGTGACCAGAGGCTGAAGCTGTTGCTGGTGGGCAGGAAACCTCTCTGCCCAGAGTGTTTGTGGCAGCTGTGCACAGAGAATAAGTAGCCTCAGGCTCTGAAACATGGTGTGGCTTTCACCCCTCCTCGTGTTCGTAAGAGGAGTCCTAGCCACAGCCTTGCAGGAGGATTCACTCTGTGGTGTCTCTCCCAGGGACCTTCTGCTGAGCACAGCAGGCCAGATGTGTTTCTGATGTCCAATACTACTCAATCCTGCAGCCTTCACCCTCCATCACCTTCTCTCTGTCTTGGACTTTGGAAAGATAGCCTTTCTAAAAACCTGTGTCATGGAATAAATTGACTGTGTGGCAAAAGATGGGATATTTCTCCCTAACTTACGTTTTCTTTATCCTCATGCAAGTTGGAAGAGCCCCCTGTGAAGCCTGCCAAGTCAGTTGAGCTACAGAGTCTGAGTCTAGGCACACGGGGTCCTGGGCGCATGTGAATTTCTGCATCCTCTATCAGTACCTGGCTGTGTTATGTGGCACCAGATCCAGGCAGTTTGGATTTTCTTTTGTTTTGAAGCTGTTGCAGCCTGTGTGAGTAGTGGTGAGGGAGAAGATGAGGCTTTGGTTGAGCTGAGTTCATCTTCAGGAGGTAGCTATGACTTTTGTACGTGACGTGGGGAGAAAGGAGGGAAGCAGTAGGATCAGTGTCTCTGCCTGTGACTCACACTTATTCTGCCAGGTAAATGCTTATGTAAGGGGACAACTACTCTTTTTTTTTTCTTTTCTTTCTTTTTTTTTTTTTTCTTCTGTGTAGGACCTAAATGCCTATTTGATATTGGTTCCTTCCTCATCCAGAATGTGTTTATGCCTACAATGTTCCTAAGAGGCAGGGAAATTGTGTTTTACACAGAAGGGACAGAGAAAAAAACAAGGATTTGCCTAAGCTCACAGGAAATCAGACCAGGCAAGGAATTGAACCCAGGTTGTTTCAAAGCTCCATTTACTGGGAATGAGTGGGAGAAAGGAGGTGCTAACAGGCCTGTAGCATCTCCAAGGCATTTTTTTTTCTCTGGTGCTGTTGTGGTGCTGTGGTGCTTCTCTTCCCTCTGGTTTCTGTTACTGTGTCTGCATGTGGTCCCACTTAGAGTTACTTTGTGGGGTGGGTTAATAGGAGCACTCAAAGGCAGAGCAAGAAGGATGGAAAAAAAAAAGGCCTTAGGGCCTTTTAGGCCCTAAAATAAAAGGAATGCCCCCAAAATAAAAGAAAATGCCAGGAAGCAGAAGAGCTGCCCGTGTTGCTGTGCAGGAGTGCCTGGGAGGACCAGGCTCTCCATGAAGGACTAGTAAAACCTTTAGATCTGCTGGATACATGGGTAAACTATTTCTCTTTGAAATCCTTTTCCTCTAAGTGCTTTTCTTCTAGAACTTGTTCTTTGAAATCTCTCTCCTTTAAGTGCTTTTTCTTCTAAAGCTAAAATTCACTTGACTTTAATTTTGATACAGCTTCATAACCACTGCACGTCCCTAGCTGCAGCCTCTGGGAAAGGGAACTGCAGTCATTCCAGGTCCAGCTGGATCAAGGCTCTGATCTGTGAGGGTGCCAGCCCTGGCACAGGCTGCCCAGAGAGGCTCTGGAGATCTTCCAACCCGCCTGGATGCCACCCTGTGCCCCATGCCCTGGGTGTCCCTGCTGGAGCAGGGGCCTGGACTGGATGATCCCTAGAGGCCCCTTCCAACCTCAGCCTTTCTGGGATTCTGGGATCTGCTGCCTGTCTCAGCCCACCGTGTGCGTCTTCAGAGCGGTGCTCTCCTGATGGGGAAGCATTCCCAAAACTGGTGAGATGTGAAGGATCTTCTGTCCTGTGCAAGGGAATTACGGTCTCGAGAGGGGCTTGTCCTGCCTCGCCTGGGGCACCGCACAGGAGGAGCTGAGGAGGGGACACCCGGAGAGCCATCGGGGTGAGCAGAGCATGAGGTAGGGACACGCAGAGGAGGCAGAGCACTGCAGCACGTCCTGGACACTGCCACTCTGCACGCTGTGCCTTGCAGTTCACTGGCTCAATGGACTGCAGCAGATCCTGCAAGGTTACTGCAGTTTGCTCTATTGATGACTGGTCTCTCTGGGGAGTAGCTGAGGCTGTTTCTGTTGGAGTAAATTACTGCATTCACGTGGTAGCCAATTTTCACACCCTTGTGTTTGTTTCACTAATCTGTTAAGTGGTGAAAGAGACTGGGTTTATTTCTTATTTTCTCTTTCTTTTTGCTCTTTAAGCACCAAACTTTTATAGTTGTCATCTTCCATCTCTAAAACATTTTGCAAATATTGATTCTCTTCGGTGTGCTTCCATTCTCTCAGTTTCAAAATTTTGAAATTTAACTTTAAAATCTACTGTGCAGAAAAGCCTAGAAGTATTAGATAGCTATTCTCAGGCCAATTATTGAGTTTCTGTAGCCTGATGTCTGACAGACTGAAATTCCCTAGAGAGCAGGTAACTCTGTCAACAAGCAGTTTGACAAAGTAAGAGGCAGAGTTTGCATTTTTGTACTAGTCAATAAAAAAAAAAAGAAAAAAAAAGACCAGAATTATTAAAAATGTCAGTTCTGGAAAGTCCACTGGTCCTGCATTATCTCCTGAGCAAAAACTGTTTATATGCACCAGTAATGACGCTGTCAGTTTTATAGTGCAACGGCAGACTCCCTAACCAACAACATTTAGATAAAAGTAAAGCAGAAGATGATGTCATTGGTATCTTTATAAAATAGAAGTTGATCCTTTAGCAGCAACGCTTGCACCCCACTGCTTGGTTTTCTGCTCAAAGACTTTCTGTTCAGAGGAGGCCAATGAGGGAAATGTTGGCAATGCTGTGGGACCCTCTGGTTGTGCGGGGGATGACCTTGACCTTCCTTCCTCCTTGGGTTGTACTTGACCGGTGTGCAGTAGGTGACACTCACTGTCTGAGGAGTATCAGAAGTCCTGGAAACCTCAGCTCTCTGAGTATGAATTAAAGAGCCTTTTTGTGTGTGTGATTAAGTGAAAACAAGTGTTCATGAGTTCCGAGAAGTTCAGTTGGATTTAGATGAATTAGAGCTTGGTGAATGATTTCTAGGTCCTCCTTTAGTTATTCCTCACATATGTTAAGGAGAGCGGTCTATGTTACACCTCCATGAAGATCAGCACCTCTGCTTGTGTCTCGGTGATGGTTATTGTGGCTGTGCTTTTCTCCCGCTTCTTCACAGTGTTTATTCTCCCCTTTTGTGACCACTACCCCATCCCCGTTTCACAGAGATGAGATGCAGCCAAATACCCTGCACTGGTGTGAGAACCCTATGCTAGAGCAAGGAGATGCTCCTCAAGGTACATGCCCTAGTGTTTACCAACCTTCCAAGCCCCAGGCTGAAAGACTTAGTGCTTCTATCCATGGTGAGGTAGTGGCAGGAGGGCCAGGACAGTTTGCTTGGCCTTTAATTTTGCTGCTTCAGGGCGTGCAGGGATTTGTTTTGTACGTGTGAGACATATGGAGCCATTTGGAGTGGTAACGGCCCCCGCCTCCTGCACAACATAAGCCACTTTGGTTAATGAAGGTGAGGCTGAGTGCTAGATGATGATGCATATTTGAAAGGTCTTTTTCTACAGGAGCCAGAATTAATGCTTTTATGCCCCAAAATAACTAGCGTTAGGAAGACAGATTCAGAGGCTCAGAGTTTAGGAGCAGGTTCTTTAAGTGCTGTCCAGAACGGGTCTATTTTAGGTGCTCTTACAGCTCCCATTACTGGAACACCAGCATGTCGCTTATTTTTAACGCATTTATCTTCCTAATTATCCTGGAAAGGTTATCCGTGTTTTACAGGTGACAAGCAAAGCCACAGAGAGGCCGAGTGACCCAGACAGCCTTCGGCAGAGTCGCAATTTGAAGTGTGTGAGCAGAATTAGAGCCTGGGCGCTTCTTTCCTCTAGCTGACATTGGCTCAGGAAGGACGAGAGCACCTGTGTTTCTCCCTCTAAATGGTGCCTCGCTTGGGTCATTTTAACTACAGCAATTTTACTATTATGAGCCCCCAAACATTAGAGATTCTCAGCCCATCTTCTACGCATAAAGAAGAAAAATGGGGAAGGAAAAGCACTGCTGAGACCCCAGGCAGGAGTAGCTGGCAGGAGCCAGGAGCAGCCTCAGGGCCAGCAAGGTTTTCTTCCCTACATGTGCTGAGTGCTGCTGTCTGCAGGAATCCAGCCCTCCGTAGCTTAGCTCTGTGTATATTTATGGGTGTTCTGTTGCACAAAGCATTGGCTGTGCAAGGTCTGTGTTCCAAAGTGGCTGCAAACTCAAAACGAGCAATCTCGGAAAGGCAGATGATCATTTTTCCTGTCTTTCTGGGTACTCTAAATAATTTATACAGTTCCATATGTTTCTCATTATCTCCCCTTCCCTCTCCAAAGCAGTGATGAAGCTCATATAATCAATCTGTGCCTAAATCAATCGTTTCTGTTCCTCATAAGGAATGCATGCTTGGTTTGGAATGACTTCTTTTTTTAAAACTATTTTAAAACTAAGGGTTTTTAATCTCTTCTGAGATGGTTCATGGTTGTCCCTTAATCCTAGAGCAGGCAAATATTTAATCGGGTTTGACTTGTCAAAGAAATTTTGCATCCAAATATCTCTAAACAATAATGATCCTCTTCGTCAGCTCGTGGTGGCACACGCTATTATAACGGCAGAGCATCTCCTGAAAGACAATAACTCACCTTGGAGCCTGATTTTTTCTTTTCTTCAGTTTTTATCCCAAGGGACTTGGGGGAATGTGTCTTCCTTCGCCTCTTTAATATCGTTTCTTTCTCCTGCTGGACTTATCCCACTTCTCTCTGAAGGCAGATGCAATAAGGAGTGTTTCAGACGGGCTCTGCAGCGCGGCCCTGCGAGGCAAGAGGCCCTGTGCTCAGTGGCGAGTGCTGAGGACAGGGCCCGACAGAGACATGAAACTCGGTGAGTTGGGGCCCCGTGAGCCTGTCCTACCACCGTCTTGTTCCGTTTTGACCCCCAGCACGAGGCTGCAGTGCCCTCGTGACTTAGGCCGGTGGATTTTAAGTGTAAAAGTTGACGGCGTGGCTGCTCCGCCGTGAGGCAGAGTCTTGGCGCGCGTACGAGCCGTCGGGTGGGAGCTGCTAACGGAGCTCGAGCCGCGTTCTGCTTGGAAACACCTTAATTATGGTCTTTGTAGTAGAAGTAAGGACCAAGAGAGGGGAACGGGGATGGGCAAAAGGGAAGATTTGGGATTAGTTTGATCACACTCAGCTCTAAAAGCAAACAGCTATTAGGTGAAATAAAGCTATTGCTTGTGATAAAAAAAAAATGTGTGGGCTTGCAATTTATCATAAGGGAGGCAAAGACAGCAGGGCCCCTTCTTCACAGAAACCTCTAGTAGGAGATTTCAGCTGGTGTTTTAACCTGACGTTTTTGGAGGAGTATTTTGAGAAACAGCAGTGCTCTAATATCCCCAAATACATTACTTTGAAAAAGCAGCACGTCCGCAACGTTGGTGTGTCCAGTTAAACCTGTGTCCAAGGGAGATGAGCTAAACCCATTTGTTACCGACCCTGAAATGCTGGGGGCGATTTGGAGATGTTTGTTTGGTGAGGGGCCAGGTTGGGCTCTGCTGTCCTTCCTCCTGTCAGCAAAACCCAGGGTCCTCTCAGGCACGAGGAGAAGCTGGGAGCGGGAGGCCCTGGCTGCCCCCAGCATTTCTGGTGCTTTTCCTTTTGTCAGCCCAGACCAAGGTGCTGTGAAATCCCACATTTCAGTGCGCTTTGCCTCCTATTCCACCCTTGAGTTGATAAATGCCGGAAAACTTGGCTTCGTTTAGCCACAGGATGTTGTTTTCTGCCCCCTCTGCCCTTTGCTTTTAGTAATCACTTAGCTTAATTGAAGAACGCAGCAAGCCCGGTGACTTTCCCCAGGTCAGAGTTATTAATTTTTGCTTTATGCACTGGTCTAGGTAGCTTTGCTGTGTAAGAGGCTTGTCCTTTTGTTGAGGTAATTGCATTTCTTTTCCAGAAGTGAAATGTGTATCAGTGCAAAATATCTCTTTGTTGAAGGGTACTTAAACCCTCCAAAAAGAAAAAAAGGAAACAGGGATTGCTAAGGCTCACTGGCTTTGAATTGCCTCTCTTCTTCTAGGGATTTGCCTCAGAGGCTCATCTTTTGGGTTAAATTATTGGCAGGTTGAATTAAGTGAAAAATGAAGGTAAAGAATTCACCGCAGCTTGTAGCAGGGAGAGAGAAAGCACTTTATTGAGAAGGTGGTTGGAAAATATTCCTTGCTAATTAGAATGTAGATCCGTTCTGTCTCCGTTTGGTCAGTGGGAAGCGCCACTGACTGATGGGAGCTCAGCTCCCATTTGGTGTTGGTCCAAATTAAGACCACTTCAGGATTAAAGGAGCTCCGGGTTCCGTTCCGGAAGGATGCTCTCCTGATAAACATATAAATCCTGGCCTGCCTGCGAGCGAGGTAGAAACACGTATTGGAAATAAGTAAATTGTTCCCATTCTGACTGACAATAAAATAATTACCTCAAAGCTCCAACAACTGCTGTTTTGCAGAAATGCTGGCTATCAGCATTAGTCACAGAGAGGGGTCGATCTGCCGGGCATTACTTGAGGCTTTTGCTTTCTTTTCCTGTCTTGTTTTTGAACAGCTCTAATCACGGCCCCATCCAAGCCTGGGATGTAATGAAGGGTTTTGGCAGGGCTGTTCCCCACTAGCCTATCATTTCTTTTAATATACTGGCAATGCCATCCGTGCTTGAAACTTTATTAATCTGAAGCGAGACCAACAGTTCTCCCAGGTTTTTGCAGTTTTATTCTTGGTTTTAGGTTGCTTTCCCCACATATCCCCAGCCTCTTCCCTCTGGCTCCTCAGACTGACTTTCTCCTTCAAGTATTTACATAATCCAGGTTTGCCCGGATGGAGAATTGGGACTTCTGCTGTCCACAGAGCTGGTTCTGGAAGGGGACTGAATGCAGTCAGGTCCCGAGCCCTGGTTTAGAAGTGGTCAGCCCGAGTGTGTATTTCCCTTGGCTTTCCCTGCTCCTGTTTCTCTAAGGGACACTTTGTCACGGCGGGCAGGGGGATCGCGCGGTGACGGGTCCCCGACGCTGCTGCAAGTCACCGTGAGGAGCCCAGCTCTGGCTCGTGTGGATCTGAACGGGCTTTGGAGCTGCCTCTGCGTCTGCAATAATCTGACATTAACCTGACTCTTCTCTTAGCACGGTTGGAACCTGGTCTGGTACCACCGAAGGTCTCCCCAGAGACTTCAAAGGGCTCTTCATCACCTTTCTCTCCCCTTTCCCCACACTTGACCATGTTTTTTTTTGTTTTTCTCTCCTCCTAGAGTTGCTCTGATTTTGTTTCCTTTTGATATATCTGTCACATAACATAGACTTGAGAACGTGTTTTGCTTTCAGGAGTGAGGAGAGATCTTGGCACCTGCCCTTTCCATCCAGGCAGAAGTTTATTCCTTTGCAAAAGCTTTTGGGAGGTGCTATTTGCCCTGTTCAGCTCTGGCTTTCCTTGTAACCGCCCATAAGTCAGTACAGCAAAATGATAACATAGGATTCAGTATAAATATCCTAGCAGGAAAATACCTTCCTCTTGAGCATTATTATTTTCTGTAAGAACTGGTTAAATACAGTTTCCTTCTGTTTTTCAGTAGCAGGGCATGCTGAGTAGAGGGTCAAGTGTAGTGCTCAACTGTATGAATAGCCTCAATTAAGTAATGCTTTCAGATTGTATGTGTGTAGCTGGAACGTGTTTCTGTAGGTGCTGCTTAGGAAGGTTAATTTTAGTAAGGGCAAATAATATGTTATTGATGTAGAAAAATGTTTTGAAGGCTGTGGGTAAAGAATATTTTCCTTCTCTAGGACCATTCTGCCTCATTCTGTGTCACTGGCTCCTTATGTCCAGCTTTGAGCTCTGGATCCTGGCAGGCTCGGAGCAGATGTCGCAGCAGTTAAGTTTGCTGCAAGTTGAATGCTCCAAGATGTGCAAACCCCCTCTGCGTGGGGGGACGTGCTGGTCTGGCCAGCCCTGTGCACGCAGCAGCACGCTGACTCCCGTGGGCTCCGATAGCTCGTGCAAGCCGAGGACTGAACCCAGGGAAGGCAGCAAGAAACATCCCCCGTAGCCAGGCTGGGGTGCAGGCTTCAGTCGGTAATATGTGAGCTCTGAAGGTGAATATGAGGGTACAGATCAGTGGGGTTCCTAATGCCAGGTAGCAACAAGCACCTGGAGAAGCATCGCTGCGTGGATCCAGCAGCAGAGCCTCGGGCTGCCTCGCACCTGTGGGTGCTAACGCTTTGCTTGTTTGATTTTTTAATTGGAGAAACGCTGCGTCTGTCCCCGAGCCACAAATCTCTGGGTACCAGAAGGGTGAATAGGGCACTGGTTGCTCTGTGATTACCCTGTTCTTAAGCTCTTCCTTAGCAGATGCTGTTGGCCACAGTCAGAGTTACCTGCTAGACAGATCTGACCTAAAGTGGCTGCAAGTGGAACCCAGTCCACTCATCTGTTTAATTACTGCCAGTGCTGCTGCTTTCTCATATGACCTTGAGCAAATCACTTACACCTCCTGGGCCTTAGTCCTGTAATCCATTAATGGGAAGATAATGGTGCTTCTTAGAGTGTTTTATTCATTTAACTGCTCTAGGGCAGATGCTGTCTCTCTTTGCATGTTTGTAGAGCATCTAGCATATGAGAATGTCATCGTGGAGAGGCTTTCAGCTGTTGCAACAGTAGAAAGAATTAACAAGAAACTCCTTCTCCTCCCAGTGTTATTATTTAGCTCATAAACAAAATTATTGGTTGTTGCTGAGGTAAAACTACATACTGTTAAAACCTGGTAAATGGGAAAGATGTGACCTGGATCAGCAGTGAATTACTGGAGGCAGGAGAGAGAGCCAAGGAGGTATCACTGTGTTGGTCCTGCTTTTATGCTCTTCATAGGCATCCCCCTTCAGAGACGGGATATGGGGCTGAACTGATGCAGAACTGGCATCCCCGTGCCCCTTCCTCTGGCACAAACTTCCCCCCACAGCCCCGTAGAGCGAGTTCATGGACAGAAGCCCCAGAAATCAACTCAGTTTGCTGTACCCCCACGGGTGGGGAATAATGCTGCATGAGTGAAGGCTCTTTCCAGGATGATTGTCCACCCAGTGCCTTTCACATTCACCAGCTGCTGTATAAGACGTTTCATTCTGGAATCAGAGGAGTGACCCTGTCAGTAATTTAGCTCCGGGATCAGAGATGTGCAGCTAGGTACACACATCAGTGTGAATTCACATCTGCTCCTTCCCCGATGCTGAAGGCTCTGCGCGTTTCCTAATGCATCTGGCCTGGCCTGCAGCTCTGTTGCTGTTAGGGTGAGTTATTTCCCGACTGCAGCACAGGCAAGGTCTTATCTTTGCTCCTCAGTGCAGAAAAGCTGGTGCAATAGCATAGAAAGTAATGGTGTTTCAGCAAGGAACCAAATAGGTTTGTTCTGCTCTGCTTTGCAGCATCTTTTTTTGTTGCTCACAATGCTGGAATGGAGATTTACTTTTGCACATAAAAATGTTTGTGGATTCCCAAAGCTGCCAATGTTTTTGGTCCATAAGCTCATACCGAATTGTGTATCAGACACATTTTTGCGCGTCTCGGCCTTGGTGAATCTGTTATCTCTTAGGGTAGTGCAAATAAATGTGGATAAAGAGTGTTTCTCAATTACAGAACAGATTTATAGATCATGACATTATGACAAACTGGTTTGAATCAATGGTTCATGCAGTCCATAGATCAAATCTCTAATCAGACTTGATCGGTAAGTGGCTAAATCCATCAACTCATCCACAGTATCACTGGGCAGTAGTTTATCTTTCATGCTTAGGGTTACATTACAGAAGTACTCTGTGGTTTTAGTGTTTCTGTACCTACAAAGTATTACAGACTCCAAGTGACCCATGGAGATGTTTTCCATGCTGTGGAAAGGGAAGGGAATTCCTTGTGCAGAATCTTGCTGTTATGACCAAGAAAATCCAGAATATTCAAGCACAGAGTAAGGGACTTCTGATAACTTTGAAGCAGCTAAAAGAAACTTCTGGTTCCCAGCTTCTCCTTGGCTTTGGATTTATCTGAAATATGCTGTTGGATAACAGTTTCCTTCTTAAAAAGGACTGTGAACATTGACTTAGAGATTAGCGCTTCCTCGCTGACTTGTTTGCAGGATTTTGCAAGACCTGCTGGAAGATAAGCAGCCAGGCCCCTGCCTGGAGCTGCTGAAATAGCCTGTCTTTCTCCATGCTGATTACTTTTAGTGTGTAATGTTGAGGTTTATCTCCATGCGGGGAGATAAAAATCCTGGCAAAGGTGTTCAAATACTTCATTATGTCTCCTCCTGCTGCTTCCTCTTGTCTTTTTTTTACTGCATCTTCTTGCCCTGTCGGTGCCACCGTGTCCTACAGACCCGCCAGGCTCAGGGCCAGACTTGCCCATGCTAAAACAACCTCACAAGTGCCCTGTGTTCCTTCCTTGGGCCTCCTCAGCGAGTTCTGTGTGTAGAAGTCATGGGCAGTTTCCTTTTAAAGACACGATACAACATTGTCAAGTCAATAGAAAACTCCATCCTGTTTCACGGGCTTTGGAAGTCGCCACCGGCATTTAGATAATAATTTAGATAATAAACATTTGCAGTTACTTTGGAAGCAGATTGAGCTCTGATGCTCTATTCGGGTCGTTTTGTGAGGGTTCTCACACATCAAATCGTTTCTCTGTTATTTGAACAGATGATGGCAGCAAAATCAGCAGTACGTTTGGAGATGTTTGTATTCCAAAATGTTCTCTGAAAGTCGCATCACTATCCTAGTCAGAGAGTCATGTCTGACCACTTCCAATCAGGGTAATGCCCTTTCAGTGTAAGTAAATCGTTAAAGATTATCGTAATCTACTTGGAAAAACACCAGATTCATTCATTTCCGAGTGGAAGGATTGGAATGGAGAATGTCATAAAGCATCTTCTGGCAACTCCCTCATGGTCTTGTGGGGCATTTTGAAGATTGAGGAACCTGTTAATGTAAACAGCACAGGAACATCCTACCCTGTTTTCTGTCTTCCTGGGAAGATTTTGCTTCTGAAAGAAGTAGGTAAGACCAAGGGAGCATCTGGAATTCAGCAACAGCTCATAGCATTGCTCCTAGGTAAGACCAAGGGAGCATCTGGAATGCTCCCTTGCTCATAGCATTGCTCTTAAAACAGTGCTTTGTGCTATATGTGAAATTATAGGAAAATGCAGGCACCGGATACAGTCTGGGGATAGCTTAACCCCTTCGCTTAAAAGGCTAAGCAGGAACGTGTGGGAAGTGATGCAGGCATCAGGGAAATGGTTTTATGAGGTCCATGCAGTGGCAGCAAACATAAGATGGTTTGGGGATGTTCCCTTGTCTGCAGAGCCTCCCTCACAACTGTTAACAGGAGTTGCTGAGAAGAGGGACTTAGTTCTTCTGCAGCCCCTGCTACAGCCAATCTGCTGAAATTAAAGTTTAAAATGTGAGGACCTCATAAGGATACAGGGGCAAATGGACATGGAGTTAGGGCTGGTGTTTGATTTGGACTTAGGGAAGTCTCAAGGCAAAGGTGTTTCTATGGGGCATAGGGGTGACATCTGAGGGAGATCAAGGAGATGCAGAGTCCGAGGTCTGGCCCGTCCATTCAGGATCCTTTTACACCAGGAGCCCCGAGGAACCAGTCCTGCTTGTCCAGAACAAAAAAGCCACGTCCTGCCTCTCCCCAGATCCATGCCTTGAGGTTACCAATCTAGGCAGTAACTAAAATTGCTGCTCTCAGTCGATGCATTTTCCTTCTGAAACTCTGCAGTGCTGCTGTGGTTGAGATCAGACATTTCTGCCTAGCGAGCTAAAAAGGGAGCTGCCTTCTGCACCTTTTGTCTGCCGAATATCTTTGTGACTCCTTCGTTTGGACAACCCATCATCAGGCTGTCACCTTCCACCCCCTAGGAGAGTTTTCATCTGTCAAACTTGCTTTGTCCTCAGCCAGTACAGTCTCAGTGAAACCATTTTGGTTCATTGTCATCAGGTGTCTGAGTCATTATCACTGCGAAATATCCACTGACTTTGAACACTCATTGCCTCCTGTGGCTCAGCTTTCAATAAAACCTTTGCTGTTAATTGAATAGGAGGTGTCATCTTGATGGCTTTTTGCTAGGACGGTACAACAGGACTCTGGGTGAGTTGGCAGAAGCTCTTGGCATTGCTCTAAACCCTTTTGGATGAAATGAAAGTTCCTGTGCTCAACTGGAAGAGACTTGTATCTATGCCAAAAACATCTGCAGGTACCAGATTTGCCTTCTGCACTGGGTTTTGGTCTGTCTACCTCCATGTGGCCTTAAGCACAACTTAATGGCACTTTCTGGTTTGCCTTCCCAGGCCATAGATGAAGATAACACTGCTTGCTTATCTTGGAGGACTTGGAGTGAACCCAGTTAATAAAGCTATGAAGCTGAAAAGCAGTGGCAGAGCTAAATATTACTACATAATGAGCCCTCATTCACACTAAATGATATGAAAAATGATTCCTTGCTAAGAATTACAAATTACCATTGCTTTTTTAGCTTAATTGTAGATGCTTGATTCTAATTTGTTATTTGCCATTTCCGTGTTAATGAAGAGTTCTAGATATAATTACTGCATTTACGGCAAACAACACATTATCATTTCCAATGTTTGCAAAGTGCTGGCTTCTTCAGAAGTAAAAAAGCTGAATAATTATCATTCCTGTGCAGCTCTGGGGAAGACTCTGCAAACAGCCGTGTCCTGCACCCTCTGCAGAGCACTTCTCTTGCAAGACGCTTCGTGGAGAGGGCTGCTCTCTTTAGCCCCGTTCAGGGAGATGTTCCCCAAGCCCCGTTCATTGCTGGGCTGCAGAGACCTTGCTTGATCGAGGCGAGATTCGTGGCTTTCTAAAAACATTGCATCTAAAGCATGGAAAGGCCAGGTGTGTTTGGGTCAGGATGCCCCAATTGCTGTTTTCCGACTTGGCAGTGCCACGCGCGGGATTTCCCCTGCCTGCTGGGGCAGAGAACCCCTCACGTTGATAGAAGTTTCTGATGCAGCATTTAGCAACATCCATCCCCTTCGTCTGTCCCCATCGTGTGACAGGGACAGCCCCATCTGCGTGGGGTGACAAAAGGCTGTTTTACCTGCGACACCGAGGAGCTCCGATGTGCAGGGACGGGGAGAGGAGCCCCAGCTCACCGAGGTGCTCCAGCCACCACCTCAGAGCTGCTCTGGGGTTCGGGCAGGGCTGTGACAAGTCTTCTTGTCAGGATATCGAGAAGCCTTTGGCTTTCTAGACTCCGGTGCTCACGATCCCCTTGTCCCTGTGGCAGCAGGGTTATTTAGCCTCAGTTAGCTCCTCTCCTGGTGCTTGCACCCACAAATGTACTTATAGATGCTGCTCTCTTCCCTTTCAGTGGTCGTTGTGTTGGGCTGAGTGAGCCAAGCTCCCCTTTTCCATGTGAGAGAGGTTTGGCTTTTATATCCTAGCATTGAGACCTGCTCTGCTTGGCTTTCCATCACCCTTAAAGAATCTGGATGCAGAGCTGAGGAAGGTCTTGGAAAGCATGCAAGGTGAGATGCTTTGCAGGTCTTGTAGGAGTTGAGCAGTCGGTGTTTGCTAAGCTTTGGGGATGTTTCAGTGCTGAGCATGAGAATGCAGTCATCTGTGTTGATGTGTCACAAGCTGAGGGCCAGAGTCCCCTCCAGCCCCTCAGAACAGTTCAAACTGCTTCTGTTTCACACCTGTCTGTGCTGTGGGTTCTTCTGTTTTGGGGACTCTGTTTAGCAAGTCCTGAGGGATGTCATATAATGTGTTTGAAGTGGAATAGATCATGGACTCTGCTTTGAATTATCCCACTCCAAGCTTGCTTAATGCAGAAGGTATTAAGTATTAACACTAACCTGTATTAACACTATTATTAACACTAGTATTAACACTAACCTGTAGCCAGGTATCAGGACAGTATGCCCAGTAAAGAGCAATCCCTGCCTGTGATGGCTCCGGTGACCCTGATTTGGGGAGGGTGGACGTTGTGGTGAAGCTGGAGAAGAGGAGCTGGGAAGTGCCGCTCTGCTGGCCTGGCACTGCTGAAATCCTGGAGCAGGTTTGCACCTAATGTTGAGACCCGCTCAGCTCTTTCAGTCAACGCAAGGTGTCCGGGAGCTGCTAATTCCAAGGGAGCAAAATCGAGAACATTGTCGCCCATCCCATCATGGGAATTAAAACACTGCCTGTCCTGCCGTAATAATGCCATTGCTAAGGCTCGAGGATGCAGATTTTAGAAAGATGAGCTGACACAAGCGGAGAAGGCTTGTTTTTATAGATAGCGAGGCAGCTCGTGGGAG
Organism: Tinamus guttatus; assembly: GCF_000705375.1. The sequence goes on along the minus strand of NW_010585082.1, from coordinate 2,944 downwards.
CTCCAGGGCTGAGGCGGGAGAAGATGGTCCTGCCCTCATCACTGCCTGCTTGGTGGCTCTGAGTTGGTCACATCTCCGTGTTGTTCCTTGGTTCCTCTGTTTGTAAACAAGGCCTGCCCATCTTGACCACTTCTGGCTCTCTGTTGCGTCCATACAAAGGTGTCCTCCTGCCATTCAGCTGGGAGACTGTCACAGCTTCTTGTACAGCAATCTTCAGGACAGAGTGACCCATGGAAGTAAAGCTCTGGAGTTACCTCGAACATTGCTGAGAATAGATCACATTGCCCAGGATGGAAAGGAATGACCCGGTGGAAGGTTTGTGAACGGAGCAGAGCGGTGGCCGGTTGACTCGAGCCTGCCTTTGCGTCGCTGTGGCTGGACCGTTGGCAGCAGGTTATTTCCAAGGAGTGGTAGGTGGTCCTGCTGTTTGGTCAGGTCTTGGAGATCTCTGGGGGAAGTGTGCAGGGGCCAAGCCTGGATTTGCTGTCGCATCACTGCAAATCCCTCATATTCAACACCGGCCTTGCAACGCGGGTTGGAAATTGGTCCATCGTTACCGACTGGGTATCTTGTTACGGAGCTAAGTTTCGGGTCAAGGCGTGGGGAAAACAGAACAGCTTTTGTTGCAGCGGTTGAGTTACACTGGGTCTGTGTTGGGACTCACTGACCGGGGCTCTCCCTTTGGCCCCAGAGAGGATGTAGTGCCCCCATCCCTCCTCCTGGCATTCCCGGAGATGCCGCCTGTCCCGCCGGTCCTCACGGAGGCCCTCCTGGGTGGGAGAAGCGCGGCCGCGCCAGGACGCTCCGGTAAGCCCCGTCCCAGGATGACTTCCCAGGAGTGGGGTGCCATTAACTCTCTTCCCTTCCCAAGTTCGCATCTAAAAGGAAGTTATGACATGAAAGATGTGACATGAATGATTCAGGCGGTTTTGGCCTGAATGAGGCTGCTAAATTTGTCTGTGATAAAAGCTCAGGCAGCCCTCGGCGTTCTCCCACGCCACTGTTCTGTGCTCCTGGCCTGCGGAACAGTGATATAATTCCTGTTCTAATACAGTGGCACTTTATAAATACATCTTGCTGCTGCCAAGAAGTGACTCTCCATCCAAGTCAGGCTGCTGCTGTCCCAGGAGCTGTGTTTCCCTTGCCCGACTTGGAAGGGACTGGAATTAGGAATCAATAGGCAGAGCCTTCTGATCACAGGAGGGCCCACACCATCTGATCCGACATCGTGCTGCTGGCACAGGATGAACCCGAGTTCACCCGAGGGCCACGTTGCGACAGCAGCGAAGATTGTAGCATCCCCCAGCGACAGCAGCGGAGTTGGAAGCTCAGAAAAGAGGTACCAGAGATCACAGTGTCAGAAAAATGGGACTTTGTAGTGCTGACTTTCATGCTGCTCCTGTGCTCTGCTCCTCTGGCAGCCTCTCTGCCACGTGCTACGGGCAGAAAACATTTGGACTCCTGCATCGCTTGTATGAAGAGGGACGAGGCCTTTGCTTAGAGGAGTCCCAATTTAGCACAGAAATGACCTTAATCTGAGCCCCCTTCCCTTGAAAAATCATTTTAAGACACCTGCCAGACTCAGCTTGGTGCTTACCAGATGCTCCTAGGGGTGCAGTACGTTCCCACTTGAGGGTCTGGTTTCTGCTTCATCTAAATTCGTCGCTCTGAGGCCTTGCGATGAAAGATGGCTTTGGAGGCAGGCAGGGGTGTTTGCTAGAGGGATAAAGCAAGAGAATTCTGTTTGCTGAGAGAGTAGAGAAAGACTTGACAGTGACTCCTGAAACCTGCTTTGGGGTCTGTCACTGACTCTCTAGAGAATATGAGGACAAAAATGGTTTCCCATCGCGTGACACACATGGATACGTGGGGACAGCTCATTTCCAGTTGTGAGCAGGGCAAGAAGACAGCAAGGGACAAGGAGTAATGCAGTAGGTGCCAGGACCTGTAGCTGGATGTCTTGTCCATAGCTCCATGTCCTGTAGGTAGCAGACAGCCTTGTACTGAGAGAATTACTTTTCCGAATTCTATTTCATTTTAGTCTGTGGTGTAATAACACATTCTGATGCATCAAATCCTATGACTTGATCATATAGTCTGATGTTACATGACTTAATAGAATCTATCCAGAGGACATTTTCCCCCTGTTCAACTACTATAAATTTAGGGTGGTGACATTAATCCAAAGGGTATTACGGCCAGCAGCAGACATCGTTTAGGCTACCTTGGCCTCATGCTATATGTCATTACCTCCCTGTCTGCCTCACTTCCAGACATGAGTGTCTTCATGCCGCAGCTTTCCTGGAGCCCAGAGTCTAACCCGCTGTCTCCAGGGCAGTGTCCAGTTCTCCTGCTCCTCGTCAGATCTCGGGTCTCTAAGAGTGCCATAATTCATGGAGCATCCCTGCTTTCTAGGGGGTCAAATCTCACAGTGACAGGAGCCATTTGTGGACATCAGGAATAAGTCAACGGCAAGCGTAAGACCCCAGATGATCAGTGTACTTTGCTACTAGTAAGGTTCTTTCTTCTTTCTGCCTTTTCTGCACTGTTTCCACTGGTTGCTCTGCACTTGCTCGTTCTGTTTTCTTCTCTCTGGCGTTTTCCTCTGGCCCGTACCCATAGGCCTATTCCTGACATTATGGGCAGTTTTGGGGAAAGCCCATTCACTTCTCTCGCCCGCTTGATGAAACTGCTATTACATTTGTGTGCCATTCTCCCCATCCAGGTTTTTACACAATTGTGATTTTTACCATAAGCACTAGATGAGATTTTGGCCACGTGCCTAAATCTTAAGTCAGGTTCATGCTGACCTTAACGGGAAGTTGCTAAAGTAGGACGGATTAATTAAGCATAATGTCCTTTCATGGACCCTTTATTAGCATTGCTTATTTATTTATGGACTTAATTATGAAGTTCAAACAAGCACATATTGATGAGTTGCACT
>NW_010585081.1:291274-309539 GCF_000705375.1 Tinamus guttatus | reverse complement strand
TGGGAATACAGCGAAGGGTACGTGAACCAAGAGATGATCAGGGATCACCTGCCACCACCCCAGGATGATGTTCTGATTCTCATGTGTGGCCCTCCTCCAATGATCCAGTATGCTTGCCTCCCCAATCTGGACAAACTGGGCTACACCAAGGACATGCGGTTCTCCTTCTAGAGAAGGTTGAAATCTCAGTGATGTTGTGTGGAAGGGAAGAAAAAACATTTAACGGGAACAAGACAAAGTTACACAAGTGGCTGATGCACAGTGCTGAGAAGCTGCAGTTAGGTTAAAGTTGCTTCAGTTCTGCTGAATTCTGGCGTGTAAGACACTTGAGCTTAACTGTACTCAGATTGTACTCTATTTTGCACAGAAACAACGGGGTTGCAGAGGGGCAGCGGTGCCGATTGCTCGGTTACGTTTTACTTGCTGTGGCCTTTCTCTAGAGAGATTGTAACCCACCCCAAGGAAGGGGGTTGTGGCTTCTTCGAGTGCTTAAACAGGGGTTTACGCTTTACTAGCGCTGGAATCAATGGCAGCGATGTCCTGCTTCCCAACACTGTGCATACCTGGAATTTGACGTGAAGTATGAAAATACATGGAATGTGCTGGATTATTTACCTTGCTTATGCCAAACTTAATTCTTGCAGAGCTTTTACACAGCGAGGGCTGGGAGTGTTTGCCTCGTATGAGTAGCCTTTACGGCAGCAGACACTCCGAGGGGACTGTCCAGTTGAAGGATGGCCATTTGTGACCCAAGTCATGCAAGTTGCCATGTTCATCAGAATAGAGAGGCAGAGAGCAACTCATGGTTTGTTTCCTGGGTAGTTTGAAATGGTCTCTTTTAAACGCACACACTTTTTCCAGCTGTCCACTTTTGAGTAGCCCTTCCCATCCCTGGGCAATGAAGGGTACTATGGCAAGCAGGAGGCTTTACTCACTCTTCCAAAACAGCCAGGAATCCCAGCTTGAATGTGTTTCAAATACTGAAAAAAAATCCTAACTTCTCGATTGACTTTTAAATAGCAGGAGGTGATGCAGGAGTACAAAAGCAGTTGTTCTGCATGCACCCTGCAGGAAAAATATCTGAGTGACGAAGGTGGCCTAGTTTGGGTTTCCTGTTATCCATGGGTTGGGCTGGAACGAGGGGAGCTGAGTGCTCACTGCAGGAGCCTCACCTGCTTCTGCCTAACTCAGGCAAAGCTCCAGGTGATTTGCTTCGAAAGGATGCATGGGAAAAGCTTTTAAGTCACCTAACTGGCAACGAATGGCTCACTGAGTCTGGAGGTGTTTCTTAGACTGTTTATCATAGCTCTGATTTATTTTTTTTAATTTACTTCTTTTATACAGCAGCTTTTTACCTAACCTGCAGTAAACTTAAAGCATCTTAATTGCAGAATCTTCTACTTCCAAACAACAGAGATGCCGCTAAGACTAGAGCTGTTCGGCAAGGAGTGTATGAAACTAAAAATCTTGTCCTGGTGATGGAAAGCAGAGTGATTTGAAAGGGTGTTTAATGAACTGCCAAGTAGGGTGGATGCTAGATAGCTACATGTATCAGTGTGTAAGGACACCTACCTTTGAGGATTGGGGTAGGTATTTTGAAGCTGTAACTTGCCATGTTTCCTTTTGTGCCTGTGCAACAGATGGGTGTTGTGGAATTAAAAGGTTAATTTTCAGTGTGAATTAAGTGGAGAAAAAGATACTGCAGTTTATTTAAGGAATCTGGAATGGATATTACTAAACTTACTTTTTTTTTTATTGATTGGACTCTTGCATCCGAGATCTTGGATTTTTGGTGTGTGCTTCTGAAGCTATTTTTAATACCATGCTCCAAAGTTGCAATAAGATTCAATTAACTTTCAGGCTGTCTTATTATAAGACAAAATGTGGAAATTTGAACGTAGTTATCTTGCTGCTGGTTTATATCAGTGTGGGATAAATATAGTTTTTTTTTTCATGACTGTATTTAATGAAGTTTTCTTGTCAAAAATAGCAAGCTGGTTAAGCATAAACTGTTTTTGTATTACTTACTCTGCATACTCAAGCATTATTGGCTTTTTTCACATCTGTGTAAGAAATAAAATATCTTGCAGGTGAATCACCTGTGTGTTATTTATGCATCATCTTCCTAGAAGCTCGTCAGCCCCGTAGGAGACATGCTGGATTTGTAAAACACTAGAAGCTGAAAGCACACAAAAGACAAGGTCTGTTTGCTTTGATTACCTAAGTGCTTCCTGTTCCTTTACTTGAGTTTGGTGAAGATGGTTTATTTGGATGCCAGCTCAGGGAGTTCATGCTGCTTCTCCTCCCCTCGACCACTCCAATCTATTCTTATTATCTCGATGTTTGTACATTTTCGTTATGAAAAAAAATGATTTTTTTAATATAATTTACTGAAATAATACTGAGTCCTGGTCCCATTTCTTTTGTGGTCCTGTACAGCAGCACTTAAATGGATAACTTATATACATCATTACTGCAACTTCTCTGATTCTTTGAGCCAATTCATCTCCTACAGAACATGTGAGTGTTTCTCTAGTTTTCTGGCAAGACAGCCAAGTTCTGCCAGCCTCTTTTATGATACTGCACAGCAGCTGAAGAGACGTGACCTTCCTGCATGAAAGGCTTTTTTTGTGGAAAGTTGGCCAAGAGAAAGGGAGTCCAAAGGCTGCGGCCGCTGCTTCGCCTCCGCCAGAGGTGGGTCCCCCTCACTGCTCCGCGTGGGGAGGTGGGCACCGCCGCTGGTGAAGCCACACGCGGCAGGGTGTTTTCCCCGAGGTGTTGCTCACTATTTGCAGCAGAGGATCTGAGAGGAAGAGGGTAAGAAAAGTCCTTCATCTCTCCCCTTCAGCTCAGCCTTGTTCGTTGCACTGCAGGCCCGGCTGTTTCTGTCCTCCAGTACCAGCCCTGCTGCTGGTGTGGGGCCCGGCCTGGGCCCGCGCCACTGCTGCAACCAGCTCTCAGGTCTGGGGCCTGGTTGGATGCGGGGCAATAACCTGAGCAGTCATCAGCTGTCCTGGATCCTCCTGTGCCCAGGAAACGACATCCAATGGAATTCTGTGTCCACAAAAACCATGTTGACATGGACTGAAGTTACTTCAGAGTAAGCAGCTACAGTGCCACAGTGGCCCATAACAAAAGTCTGCAAACTTACCAGTTTGAAAATTTTAAAACTCTTGTTAAGTAAAATGAAAGGGAAAGGGAATAACTCACTACATAAATACAATTAGCTGCTCAAATTCAGAGTGAGGTAACTGTGCCTCCCACAGCTGTCTGATCAGCTACCGTGTCTGCCCAGGATCCTGCTTACATTGATATGAAAGGCAAATGTTCCGACTCCACTGGGAATCTCTCTTTTTTGGTTCCAGTTTGTTGATTTTCTTTATTTTAGCAACCGCCACAGCTTTGGGCCACTGCTCGACCTGGCACAGCTGCTTAGCAAGAACAAGCTTTGCAGTGGGGGCCAAGGCAGCCCTTGTGCTTCTTGAGCCGGTCGTGGTGCTGAGGTCCTTCGTCACGGACTCGGCAGTCTTTGTTTATAACTGGCAGGAGGCAACAGTCTTTTATACAGCCTATTTCTAGCTCAGGGAAGGGCTTTTCCGCCTGGTTATGAATCAGCTCCACTCACTCCTGCAGTGTGGCCTGCACTCTCATTCCAAATCTTACAATTAGTAACACTGTATTTTTGTTATTAAAGGCTCAAACGTCTACCAATAAAAAACAAAGCTGCCTTTTCTGTGCACACAGTAACAAGGCTGTGAGTCAAACAAGACTCCGAAGGCTGGGGGTATGAGGCTTTCACCGGGTTCTGGCAAGGCTTGGTGTCTGCCAAACAAAATGTTCTGGAAAAAATCCGTGCCTTCTATAAACACATTTGCTGGCAGATAGGGCCTGTCCTTTCCAACCTGGAGCGACTGAATCATCTTGGCTGCTGCCCCCCCCAGTCATGATCTAAGGGGATGTGATGGGCGGAGAGGGAAGATGGGGTGGAGAGGATGGTGTTGGAAAAGCAACAGGCACCAAAGAGATCAGTCCCAAGCATCTTGACTAAGCCAATGCACAGAAGCAGGGCTGTCAACAAGAGGGTTACAGGATGTTTATGGACCCCCTGCCCACCTCCTTCAGTCTGTGTGTGTATATATGTATTTTTGTGCAGACGCAGGTTTCCAGCACGTCGTTGGTGGGCAGGAAGCTGTCAGTGCTCACGACAAATCGCCGCGGAGCCTTCTTGCCTGCCAGGCGGCGCCTCTGCTTCCCCGTGCAGCGTGTCCAGCAGGGCTCCGCGCACGGCCCCGGCCTTCCCGGCACGCCAAGCTCGGACAAGCCCGGGGGTCCCGTCCCGCCAGGCGGCAGGACTCGGCCAGCTGCCCAAACCTGCTCGCGCTTCGGGAAAGCTGGCGCCGCTTCCCCGCAGCCCCCAGGAAGGGCGGCAGCCCGTCTGCTTCCAGTACGGAAAAATCTCACCTTCCGTAAAGCCTGCCCAGTGCAGTGCTGTTTGATTTGCTTTTCAGTTCCAGGAAGAGCCCGGATCTCCACCTCCAAACAGCCAGGATTGCTGCTTGGTCATTTTGTTAGCTGTGATACATTTGTCTGCTGCCTTTTCAACACAGGAGCTGCTGAAGTGGGTCAAAACCAGCTCTCTCCTGCGTTAGTGTTTGTGTTGAGTCTTTGCGGCAGGGTGGAATTTGCTGAGGGGAGCTGCAAAGGCAGGACAGTCCTCCAGCCTTTGAGACGCATGGACCACACCGTGGCTAAGCACTTCCCAGGTTACTGGACTCTCAGCCTTGTTCTCCTGTTTGGCTTCACATGATAGTCTGTCCCCTTTCCCGTGCAAATGAAGCTCCTTCCGCACTCCCAGTGCCTCAGGGACAACCCTCCCTTTTCCAGGTCTCTGCGCTCCCTGGGCACAGCTCCCTGGGCACAGTCGTACCTATTAACTAGGCACAGGGGTTATTTATTACCTGTCACCTTCCAGAGGGAAGTCCCACTGGGCAGAGCCCTTTTCCTCTGGGCCTGCTCCTTCCCTGCAGCTCTCTGCACAGAGACCAGTCGAGGAGCTGTAACACCTCAGGCGCTCGTCTCTCCTTTCCTTACTTAATTCCAGGACCATTTGTTTAATTGATCTGATCTCGTTCTACTTCTAGGACTATACTAAAGAAGTCATTTTATTGGCACTGTGTGGTTCCTACACATTAAATCTATTACTATTATTTTTGGTCACTGAGAAATCTGGTGAGCAGCCAGAGCTGAAGGTATCTACAGAGTGCCTGAAACGGTGGGACCCGTTTGTATCTATTAACTGCTCTTCATGTCAATGGACTCAGCTGGGCTTTGGGCTCCCTTAAGGAGCTTGTGTTATTGCTACATACAATTAAGATTTATCCCAGGGAGCAATGGCTAGTCAATGTATCACCACAAAGACTACCAAATATCTAGCAAAATCTAAAAATAAACAGGCTTCCTAGCCTTACAAAATGAAGTATTCCTAACTGCCAAAGCTGCAATGGGGGTTAGTTACTGCTGCAGCACCCTGCAGCCAGCAACTTTGGCGAGTTCTGGCTGCTGCTGGTGCCACATTCTCCATCACAGTCTCTTCATCTGCCCGGGACCTTGCGAGCAACCTCGAACAAACACGCTCTGTCCTGCTGCAGCGAAGCTCTGCCTCCTCCTCTTCATCGTGAATGAATGCATGAACAACAACAACACTGAGGATGTCCCTTTCTTCCACTGCGTTTCCCATAATTGCTCAAATGTGGCACAGGCTGCTCCAGAGCTCCTTGTGATGCCCTCAGACCTACAGTCAAAGATCTTAACTCCCATTTCTGTTTCTTTCTACTTACAGTTTCCCCAGCACTTGCTACTCTCTCCTTCCTGACCTGGGTGCTAAAGATGGACACTGGCAACTCCAGAGGTTTTGCTTCCACTTTCCCAGCTGCCTCCAGGAGTACTGTCTTCAGCTGGAAGGAGGAGGAGGAGGATGAATAGACTGGGTAGGAGAAGCTCTCGCTGCAAATGCAAACGCTAACAACAAACTAAGGTGCAGCATGAAGCAAGCATTAAACATTCACAAGTGCAAGCTATTGAAAGCAGGCAGCTAAAGTAAGAGCAACTTGCCTCCTAGAGGGAATGTAACAATTAAGAAGAAAAAAAAAAAAAGGATACGTTTCAAAAGCACTGGCTGCTGCAAATATTTGGCATTTTTCCAGAGATTTTATTGGCTTTTACATGGCGATACACAGTAGTTACGTTGCCCTCTTCAACAACACACAAATGAAAATACCGCAATGGTACCAACTGCGTGTGCACGTGCACGTTGACTTCCGGACTTTTAGCACTTGCTTTCACGTTACACCGCCCCATTAAAAAAAAAAAAATCAAATAAAGTTCAGAGGATAGGTAGCTTCAAAGGGTCAAGCCGTTTTCCAACCAGCACATGCAGAAAAGGATTCTTCTGAATAGAATTTTATTTACACTGGTCTTAAAAACAAATATTCATACGCAACTCTTGATATGCTCATTAACAGCACTGGATTTAGATGAACTCTGTCTGCGAACAGTCGTTTCTGGCTATTTCGGTATGTAGTACTGTGTCACTAGCCCCTTCTTCGCTGGTTTTCCTGCGACCACCCAGTCTCGGCCTGCACAGGCCGGCGCGCCGGGGCAGGGAGCGCAGACGGGAGGGACCTGCCTGCACTAGCGCGAGCGCCCGCAAACCGCAGGGCACGACGCAGATGATCTGCAGCTACTGCGCAGTCACCAGTTGTGAATAATGTCACTGTAGCAGTCGCCACCTTTTTGTAGACACCTCCCAAGTGGCACAAATCTTTTCTTTTTTTTTTTTTTTGAAGATATTATGGATTGTTTGGCTGGCTCCACTTACAAAAGAGAAAATGGCAGCACTGGGTGCTGTATGAAACACAACTGGTCCTCATCATCGTTTTCATCTCCGTATATAAATAACAGCCCACCCTGCGCACCCTTCAGAGAACAAGACTGGTAATAGCTTATAGGCTCCTAACAACATAATGGTAGAGCAGGTGTCCACGCTGCCCCAGCATCCAGCAGGAACGGCTCCCAAATGCCTCCAAGAGCCCTTCTTCCTTTCCTAACTTTGGTGGCCTTTCAGGAACACCAGAGCAGCACTAACCTCACATCCTTTATCCCATACAAGCAATGTGTCAAAACCAGTCTCCCTTCTGACAGAAAAGAGCGATGAAACGAGGGGCAAATCCTTGCCAAAGCAGAACAACACTGCAAGGGAACAACACTGCAAGGAGCAATTCCAGCTGCGCTTTTTTTTTTTTTCCCTGTACAAAGCAAAGCAGCATCATGCCATAGTGCTAAGTTACATGCAACATTCAGCACCACACAAATGACCACTTCAACAGAGTTATTTTTTTGTTTGCTTTTGGCTAGGACACCTTGTAATACAGAAAGTCTGACAAAAAGATATCCACTGGCTAGCTAAGATTTTAAAAATCTGACCTGCAAAGTAGAACAGACTTGTGCTTTAATAAGGTAAAATGATGAGCAATGTTTGATATTTCTCATTTTTTCCTGGGAAAAGCCCCACCTCAGGGTTAATATTATGAAATAATACATTTCCTATACATTTCTCTCTATAACTTTTTTTTTTTTCAACTACACCATCTTTACGTTAGTCACAGCACAGAAATATCCCTTCCACACGCAAGGAGGACTCTCAACCTCAAGAGGAAAATTCTCCTCAATACTTTTAGGCCAAAAAAAAGGGTAATAGCCTTAGGTCTGAATGCTAGAACTGCTGCTGGAAGCAGGAAAGATGATGATTTTAAATCTGCAGCTACTGCAAGAGTCACTGCAAGAGGAAGTACGCCTGGAATTGCTTCACCCCCAAATGGAAGATCATTAAACTGTGCGTTTTGCAGAAAGGAAGGAAGGAAAGCAAAGAGTTTGTAAGGGCAGCCTGCCTTTGCCAGGAACCAGCTGGTGTGCAAGCTGGGATAATCTTTTTACACCGCTTTCCCCTTCCCCCACACCTCAAACTTCCCATCACTCTATGTCACAAAATTTAAACTTCTGCTTTTAAAGGTACTTTATATACTTCTTTTTCTTTTTTTTACAAAACAGTATAAAAATAAGAGGAAGAGCTAAGGGCTACCTGGGAGATTATGTAGGGCATGAATAACTAAAATCCTATGATGTTGGATATTGTGAGAAAGGCAGAACTGGTATTTGTGCTGGACAGAGCCATTTGAGAAGGACAACAGTGACATCTTTTCTCAGCTGAGACCTTAGAGAAAGCTGCTGCATGACCTCTACGGATGCAGTATTATCTACCTAATATCTCGTGTTATCTTAGCCCAGTATAAAGGGATACCTCAGGAAATGAGTAAGCAAAAGGAGCACTATGATAACACGTAGATTTAAATGCAACACTCTGAAACATATAATCAGTTTGTACATTAAATATAGTAAAAACAGTTAGCATTCACCAGTGTCTGGGTGTTTCTTATGGCAACTTTAAAGTAGGCACCTTTTTATCTTTTTCATTTCAAATTCTCGACCCCCCAGGACCACTTCTCACAAACAGAAGCAGGAGCAATGATGTCGGGTACGTGATCTGCTGCCCATCGCGCGTGGCGACCGTGTTTCTCGCGCAGAGGAAAGTGAGACGTTCGCAGCGCCCGCTGGTTCCTGTCACACATTGGAGTCCTCGTCTGTTATACTGGTGCTTGGGGAGCGAGTGGCAAAGTCCTTGAACATTTCATCTTCTTTTAACATGTGCTAGAAAGGAAAGGAGGGAAGTGTCAAGGTTCAGGCCTTCATAACCAAGACCGACCCAACCAGAACGTGTCCGGGCGGCCCCACTGCGAGCGCTGCCGGCCATCCCGTCACGATGAGACTGCCAAGGGCCTTGGGCTCATTCTAGAAAAATGGCCAGTGCTTACTGTCAAGTTGTTGATGCCTTCCGAAAACGCTCCTATCTGCCTCACTGTCCCTTCTGAATCTTCCATCTGCAAGAGGCAGATAATGGGAGACATGACTTTCGTGCTAATACACACTGTAGCAAAAAATACAACTGTTTGATTACACCACACAAGGTCAGAGCAAGGGAGGAAACGTGTCCAGACAGGAGAGAAAAGGGCTTTTTTACCAGACTAAAGATGTGGCAGTCACAGCTTGACCTTTCTTGTGTCAAGAGACACATGTTTGGTGCTGGGCAACCGTGAAAAGTCGCAGCTTCCAAGGGCCCAATCAAAGGGCACTGAAAAAGGGAGGGTTTTCCATCAAACTGGACAACACGCAGGGACTCCCAACTGCTACAGGTGGTTTACCTGTTCCAGCCTGTCCAAATCGTCATCGTCGTATACTCGGATATCCAGGCCTGGCTTAAAACCTTTCTTTGAGCCCCCTCCAGGCACCCGGCCCAGTTCCATAGGACACACATACTCTTCCACATCATCCTGCTTCTTCTTCCTCAAACTCCCAAAATTGCTGAAGGCAAGTTTCTTTGGCTTATGAACAAAGGGAAAATTGGTAGGAAAGAAGTTAGACAACTGGTAAAGAATTAACAGATCTCTTACTCTTGTATTTGGTGTTTTAATGAACAGGAAGAGGGATCAAAACCCCCCTGCTTTCTTAACAAAGAGCTTTTGCATAGTCATATTTCACCACAGTTATATTTGAAAGAACAAGATACATAACCTCATACTCCTGAGCTATACAAGGGCATTTATAGGATTCCAAAAGTGCTGAGAATCCTACTGCACCCTAAGCATGGGCAAAACGAGCCCTGGGGATCTTCACGTCTGCCTAGGAGCCCAAACCAAGCACCCTACCTTCACTTTGGCCGTTGCTGTTAGGAGGACGTAGTCGGGGGCCTCCATGGCCTCGCGCTTCTGCTGCTGAGCCTCCTGACCGATGAGGAGGTTGAAGTGAGTGGCCAGGTGCCGTCTCAGCAGCGTCTTGTTTGGTGGGATGTTCAGCAGCTGGGCCATGGTTTCAACGTTGAAACGAGGCTCTAACACCTGTTAACCAGACCACAGAGAGCCCGCCTGAAATCTCTACTGTGTGATGAGGTCTCACAAAACACCCCGTAAAATATTTAACCACCAGCCCCTTCTAATTCTGGAAGATGCAGCCAGAGGAATGATAACAATGAACAGTCCTAAAAATGTGGAGAAGGGATGTATTTCTCAAACACCACAAAAAGCTTCTGCAAATATGCATCTCTTGCCTGGAGCATCTGAGGATCAAGTGATTAAAGACAACACTAGCCTGGCATTGAAATTACAAATTTTACAGAAGAATCAAGAGTTCCTCACACACGGGGAGCACATTCAGGTCTAGAAGGGAAGATAGGGGCTATCTAACAGCGTGATGGCAGCACCATAGGGCAGCAGGTGGAAAACACCACACTGAAATTAACCCCCTGAGGGGAGTCCAGATTATGAAACCCACTGCTGCCCAAACTCATTTTGGCCAAGACACGTCTTTTAAATAATAATTTTAAACAAATTTTGACCAAAAATGATGAGAAGATAAAATAAACAAGTGTGCAGCCAAGATGTCAAAACCTGCCTGGCTGCCACCCTGTGCCACGTGCTCCAGGTGTCCCTGCTGGAGCAGGGGTCTGTCCTAGATGATCTCTAGAGGTCCCTTCCAACCTCAACCGCTCTGTGGTTCTGTCAGAACTTCGTTCTGGTGAGTCTCAGTCCGTCCTATCAGGCGGAGCAGCCTGTGTGAGAGCTTACCATGAGGCCGCCGTGCACGCCGCTGCCGCGCAGGTTGGGCGCGTACTCGGCCAGGTCCACGGAGCGCAGCCACTCCATCACGCGGTGATTCGTCCACTGCGTCACCTCCGAGGGGCTGATGTTGTTCTGGGAACAGCAAGGCGCGGTCAAGGAGACCTCCTCATCCCGCTGCCTCAGCCCCAGTCTTTACAGAAACAATCCTTCCCGGCCTTAACGAACGCACGCCCACGCTGCTCGTGAGGGAAACTCCCACTTTTTGCATTGCAGATCCACCTCAGCACTCTAAATCCAAGGCCCTGGTTTGCCTCATCACCCACTCCTCATTGCTCTATCCAGTCTACGCCGCTTCCAAAACAAACTGATGGCGGGTTCCCAGCTGATAACTGGACAGGCTTTACGCAGAAAATTCAGGGACAGCCACAGATTTCACAGATTTACAAAAGGACTCATGGCAACTGTGCATCAAGTTGAAGGTGACAGACAGCACATTAGAGACTAGCCCTGAACAGCCAACTGTTAATTATAAAGCAGAGGCAACAGGACACGACTTGGGGTCATGGCTTGTGGAGGAGCAAAAGTGCCACTCCAGCTGAAGAAGGCAGGATAGGATAGTCGGAAAAAAAAGAATGAGATAAAGGAAAACAAAGATGAAATAAGAAAAAGCGATATAGGAGGAAAGGCCAAGGCAGCAAGAATCAGAGACACTATGAAAAAGAAACCCTAGAGCATTCCTCTTCACAATTTAGTCTTAAAGTAGTACCTCATCAGACGGCCTCCGGCGCAGGCAGTTGGGTTCAAAGTTATTTATTCGCAGAACCTGAATGGCCCTTTTGATGCTAAGGTGGTGCAGGACGCTGACAACTTTCAAGGACAGCAAGTCGTCCTGTGGAAGAGTGAGGGAGAACTAATAAACAAACACACTTATTCATGGAAGCAACACCTGCCTGGAGGAGAGAGCTTAGGCTTCTGGCTCAAAACGCCGCATCTGACACATATCGGGCTAAGTTTACAATATTTTATACATGTGGCTAATATCAAGCTATCCCGTCCCAAAATCAAAACTTGTTGGGCATTAGCAGCTGGGGAATGTTCTTCATGTTTGGTGCAGAACTTAGTGCAAGACACCCGGGGCAAAGATGAGGCAGGAGGGTGAGGATGCATCCTCAGCAATGCAATGAGAGACTGAACGGCTTTCCAAACACAGTGCATCCAACACATTTCCATGCATTGATTTAATCCAGTCAAAAGTCTCAATACCATAAACTAGTGCTTATCAGGAAAAATATCAGGAAAAATCTCGGGCATCTCATCGTCTTACAAAATGCAAAGAACCTGCCCATGCTCTTCCCTGCGAGGGAGCAGCAGTACTAATGAAAGCAGCTGGTTCTTTCACCCAACGTTTCATCCTCATAACGTTTTCACTCAAAGGTTAATCCCCCTGAGGGATCAGTTTACAGCTCACACAGACCAGCACCAGAGTCAATGGACAGAGATGGGCACCTCCTAAGGACAACTCTGTCCCACGGCAAGAAATGAGCTGCTGCCTCACAGTGCCCCTCTCTCTGCACTGACACCCGCCTCAGGCTGGAGAGTTTGACCCTGGGGTCGAGTGAGATGAAGTCACTCTTGGTTCTGCTCTGAAAACTCCCCGTTTCTCTTTTTGTCCTCAGGGTTCCCTCAAACCTATTTACCACCACAGAGGGAAAAGACAGAGCTTTCTGCTACCCTTGCAGGTTTATCACGCATGACACATCTATGCACAAAGGCAGAAGGAGACAAGGTTTAGATCAGGCTTAGAGGTTAAAAAAGAAAAAAAGGCCATCAGTGCTACTCAACATCCTCATCTACCCTCAGCTTTGCAGCCTATGCAATGCAAACGATGATACATTTTGCCTTCATTTGGATTTATTCCAGCATCTAGCCCCAGAAATTCAGCATCGCCAAATCAAAGCGAGTAGATTCCCTCTCATTCATGTAGCCCAGACATGCAAAGCTGGTAAGGAGGCGTCCACGCTAGGCCTGGCCAGATGCTGCAGCTCCTGCACAGCTGCTGCATTTCCAAAGAGAACGAAACACCTTCCTGCACTGTAGGAGAGGCTACATATGGAGAGACTTGCGTTCTTGCCAAGTTGTGCTCTTAAACTGTGATTCCATCCTAGCTATGCCATTAAGTGTCTCAAAGTCCAGCTCTTTGCTGGACTCGGTTGGGTTTATGCACAATTATGTCGGTGCTAATCTGTCTTAGTATGTTCTAGTATTACTTAGGCCTTACAAATATTTGTGTTACATGTGTATTTCCTAGCAGGAGTGCCCACTCCAACTGCGTTCAAACTTCCCTTCTAGTCACTTGCATAAACAGAGGTTAAAATTAACGACTCCCCGGACAACTTAGCTGCTCACTACAGAGAGATCTGTTGATGTACCCCCTATTTCACCTGTAGGATTTCTACAAACTTCTGAGAGAAGTTATGTGAGAGTGAAAACAGACCCACCCTAGGCGTCCGTCCTCCTGGCGCTGAGGTAAAGACTACACAAAACGCATGCAAACCCCAAGTAAAGGGAAACCTGCACTCTGCCCATGGCACAGCTCATGAGGGAACAGCACTGTGAGTGATTTTTCCTGTGTTATACAGAAGGAAATAATATCAGCGACGCTCTGTTTGCATTTATGTCTCCAGAGAAGCACAAAGGTCTTATCTCATCTTACCTGAGATCTTAGCAGCCCTTAAACAACTGAAACCTGCAGGGTTGGTTTTGCCTGGTAGGCAGCAAATGGAGGACGGGTGGGGGGTTTGATGCTGGTGTTTTACATTTTGAAACGCACTATGCAAATGCTATCAAATGTAGCCTGTTTTCAAACCAGCTGCCACTTAAAACTGCACTTCCCTTCAAAGCAAATTGCTCGGGTTCTCTCACCTCAAGCAGCCACGCGAATAAAGCAGACTAAACATTTGCTCACCAAAGAGACGAAGAAATTCCCCTTCCTCCTGTTAGCGAAGAACAGCGCAAAGAGCAAAGGCCCGGCTCTTCACAAGAGGTGTGCCTAGACCAGGAGCCCAGAGCGGGCCCACGTCGGTGTTGGCATTTACTCACCACGCTCATGTAGTGGAGCATCCGGCCGTCCACCTTCCCCTCGTCAAACTGAGTCTTATACTGGGGGAGTCCAATGTCATCCAGCCACCCTGAGGGAGAGCAACCCGTGTGAGCGCGGCGCATTGGGGCCCACCACGCGCTGCCCACCACTGGCTGATGCTTCCCTCGCCCTCTGAGCCCCAAGGCAGCCCCGAGTAGCCCTTATCCGAAGCTGCTGCTGCAGCACACAACGAAGCCTTACTGGTGACCCAGTGGTAATCCAGTTTTCCATGGTTGTTTTCCTCTTCAGAGCCCAGTGCCTGCAGAGCAAGCTGAAGCTTCTTCCGATGCAACGGGTGCTTTATCCCAAGCTCCTGTGGCAGGAAAGAAAGCAGAAAAGCTGGAGATGACGATGTATTTTATTTCTCCCTTTGTTATGCATGAATTACTTAAGTGTTTCAGAGGGTCAAACAGTAAACTGCATTCATATAAGAAAAAACAAACATAGGAGTTTTCACAGTTTAGTTGGAAGTGCAGATCTCGCAGGCATTCTTCAATCATATATATATTTTTACTATTAACATTATCTCTGAATACTACAAGCCACTAATTCCATACCACACTTCTCTTATTTGGGTTATAGTATAAATACAACTTTGAATTAGCTCACTACCTAGTACAGAAAACAGGATTACATTTTGGAGAGGGCAGTATTTTCTTAAAAGCTAAACATTCAAACACTAACATTCAAAGCAAAGTGAAATCAACCTTTTCATTATTTTTATTTTAGAAAACAACACGTAACCAGTTCTCTAATGAAGTAACAGACAGAGACTGACTACCCTGTGTGTCACAACTCACATCCTCAGGCTTTTCTGTGTAAAATAGATGGGAAACATAACCAGGCCACAACAGCAACTTTTACACATGCCCTACATATATAATATATATTAATTAATATATAATTAACACTAATATAATATATAAATATAAATATATATATTATATAATATGCATATAATATATATTAATATATAAAAAAATGCTACAAAGCACAAGAACTAATGAATCAGGACTAAAAATGTGTATGGTAATGAGACATTTGCACGTTTTGAAAAAGTGGCAGGAATGATGGATGTGTCCATGCCTCATGAAGTTAAATTACATACTTGTGACTATTAGTTTCACTACAAAATATCACATTTCTGTAAAATTTCAGCTAATTAAAGAATCGATTTTGCATTACTGCAGATGATAATATCTTAAAGACTCACCTTCAGGTACTTTTTTAGATTCATTGTCTGCACTTTACAGATGTGATATTAACATGCACAGAAATACCAGTGTTTATACATTTAGAAAACAGAAACAGAAAAGAGCATTTCCAGTCTGTCTCACCTTTTCCAGATCCTGCTGAGAAGCCTGCAGAAGCGTTTGCCCAGACAGTATCCAGTGTTTGCCATTGCTCATGTAAGACCCTAATCCTTGGTCCTGGAGCCAGTTGCAAACCTGCTCCTTTGTCCACTTGGCAAATGGCATGTCCAGCTCACTAAAGGCGATTTATTTAAAAAGAAAGAAGACTAATAAACCCTGTGCCCCAAATCTTCTGAAATAGGACTCCAATATTTTTGTGGTGGTCTCTAAGTCGCAGCTGGTTCTTCTGCCAGCCAACAGCTACATCCTGGGAAAGCCACGGGAAAGAACTGCTTCCCTTGGCAGTGGGATCCCACCACCCACGCCTCCCCGCTCCAGGGCAGCCTTCGCCCCGGGAAGACCACCCGTTTCCTTTGCCAAGAGAGCAGACATCTCACTCCGGGGAGGGCGAGCAGAAGCAGGGGCTGCAGGGCACCTAGTGCTGCTCATCTTACTTGTGGGACTGCCCCAGGTCTCGCGACCAGCCCAGCCGGGGCCCCGCGGTTGCTCTTGTTCCTCCTCGTTTGAACTCCGTCTCGGACATGTCGTCTGGGTTGAAGGTGGTAGACTGGCTCCTTTTAAGCCTGAATCAAAGAAACAAGTTGTATTCACATTTGGCTAAGGAAGGAACACATTTTTATTACTGCAACCAATATGGGTAAGATTTCCAGGGGTGTTAATAGCCCCTCCTTCCTGCCCTCTGATGAGCTTCTTCCAACGCCGCCATAGAAGCTCTTGCAACAGGCACTCCAACCCCCAACTATGCCTGCAACCACCCTTGGAGAAGGCCATGGAGCCACAAAACTATTTGCACCCTTTCCCAGCCCAGGGGAATAGGATGTTCCTTGTCTCTTACTTACTTCCCAAATAACTTCTTGATCCCTCGGGCCTTTTTCTTGGAATCCGGGGAAGGTGGTGTCATCTGCAAGCTCTCCGTTTCCTTCGGTCGAGGGGGCAAACCAGCCAGATCCAAGTGATCTGCAGATCCCTTCTCTGTTTCAGCTATTGGAAAAGGAAGCCCAGTCAAGTCCGCCCTGCTGCAGGCCTTTATGGAGACACTCCTGAATTCTGGAATGACTCTGGCTAGGATCCTCGAGGAGCACCATGTTTCAGAAAACGGGGCAATGAGGATGGGACTATACAGGAGGTAGAAGATATGTTCCCCTCCAGGGATGGGCCTGACCGGCCACACTCTGCAGCAGGGATGCTCTACACTGATTCCGTGCCTTGCATCTAATGTAGGCAAACAAAAATCCAAACCCACTTAATGAATCAATTAATGAACGACATCCTTAGCTCACTTTCTCTTCCAGAAAGGCTCCCATGTCATTTCCCAAGTAGATCTGAGGCTCACAGAAGCCCAGGAAAAAAATCAGGGGTGGGGCA
This sequence comes from Tinamus guttatus, assembly GCF_000705375.1. Next base: position 292,935 of record NW_010585081.1, on the reverse strand, counting down.
GGGGACAGACCCCAAAAAACAAAAGTAGTTCCCCCGAGACATCTTTCCTTGTAACCTGCAATAACTTTTAAGAGCCCAAACACAGGAAATTCCAGCAACGAGCAATTCTTCTCACCCCAAAGACAAGGGCCTTTGGAAGTGAAAATATTATTTTTTGAAAATAGTGAAATATTTTGTTCCTGTGCAGAGAAATGCCATAAAGTTTAGGCTCTGTCTGAATTTTAGGCTGTCTGAAAATCAGCATATCACTGATTTTCTCTCTTTAAAGCAGAGGGGTCCACGGAGCCCCTCTGCTTAGTGATGCTGCACATTCCCATCTTGTTTCCTGCGACAGCAAACCTGAGGGCCCCGTCCTCAGGGCTGAAGCTGTCACAAGACTATGAGGTGTAAGCTAAGCTAAGAAAGAAGAAAACTATTCAAAGACTATTTCAGAAGCGAGCGTTTGAAATGAAAACTAAACGAATGGCAACATCTACTAGTCTACATGAGCAGTGGTGAGCCAGCAAGTGCCAGAGCTGCGGAAAACCATCGCGGGATGTTTCTGCCCCGCTTTTGCTAAGCAGCGGCGTCTCCCGGCTCCGGCAGCAGCCTGGGCAGTGGAAGCAGCTGCGGCCGCAGGGCGGCCTACGGTGGGCAGACACTTTTCCCATCTTTTAACGCGGCTGTACGATGGGAAGAACGTCGCCGTATGCCATTAACAGCAACAAACGGCGAGCTCTACCAGCCCGTATTCCAGTGGGCACAACATCGATGCGCCAGCCGGAATACGTCTGAGCATGTCCTGTTTTCCTCCTGGATGGAAAACCTTGAGGCGGAGCAACAAGGCCTCATAACCAGGCGATTTCTGGCTTCGATGGCTGCCGAGTAAGGGCATCCTGCTGGCGAGCAGCAGCGCTACTGTTGAACCTGGCTTTTGCGTCCGTGGGCTTTGCTTTATCTATTTGAAGAAAAAACGCTAGCTTAAAGTAAAATAAAACTGAAAAACAAACATAAAAAGCACATACAGTGTTCTAGCGAGAGAGTACCAAAACAAGGCTGGATGAATTAGTAGCAGAGATGTGCGGGTATTGCAACGCTTGCTGCCTCTCCCTGGCTCCCCTTTCTGCGCTGGGCAGAATCAGCCGAGGGGGATGACTTGGGAGCCCGAGAGCGCTCGTGTCTGCCGGCAGGCAGGGCCCCAGCTCTCTGCCGGGCCTCGGAGCCGCCCGGGCTGCTCGCTTGCAAGCCGCAGTCGCTCGCATTAGTAGCGGTTGCGGTGGACGGGCGCAGCCCGCTGTGAGCGGAGGCGTTAGGCGGCCGGCGGAAGCGGCGGCGGGGCCGCACGGCGCGGCCGGCATGCAGGATTACCGTACCTAGGGCAGGCGCGCTCGCGCTCCGGCTGCGATCTTCCGCACACAACCACACGCAGCACAGCGGGAAGGACCACGCAGAGGGACGAGGCGAAACACAGGGCAAAACGGAGGTCAGCAAAACACAGGACAAAAGGAGGGAGGAACAAGAGGCGCGCACGCCACACACAGTGCGGGGCCCGCGCGGGCATGGGGATCATCGCTCCGCTCTTCAACCCTCTCATGAAAGGAGAAATGGGGGAGAGGGTAGAACAGTAGCTCGGTCATGTCCGTGCCAGGACCTGCACGGACTCGCATGAGGGACCACGGACA
>NW_010585081.1:260120-284059 GCF_000705375.1 Tinamus guttatus | reverse complement strand
AAAAAATGGAAACTGTGACTGTGCTTTTCCTATGGTAAACCCAATATAAGAAGTACAAACAGCAGACATGTTCCTGTTCAGCTGGCTATTGAACTAGAAATGGGAATGGCGATAGGGCAAGACCCAGAACTTCGAGAAGCTTTGAAATACCCAGGACTTACATTTAGCAAAAACTGTTTAATCACCAGAATCGTCCCAGACTTGAAAGTAGATTTCAACTGTTGAAATCAAAGCTGGAGCATTATGAATATTGCCACGTACAAAGAAAGAGGTAATCAAAGGACTAGGGACCTTGGTGATCAAAAGAAAAAACCCTGTAAAATGCACATGCATATGAATGCACAAAACCACATGCGAAAACAAGGCCTACTTTCCAGAAATCCCTGCTGGAAACGTGGCCTGTGGTATCTCACGGGACCTGTGTGGAGCTCTTCACATTTGCAGAGGATGCTGCAGTCCCACTGAATGACATTGTTGTGTAAGGACTCTGCGTACACAAGGCAGAGCTCACAAATATCCAATTTCACCCTTATAAAGGCATTGGCCGTGTTTGCAGCCATTCTAAGATATTAAACTCAATCTGAGGAATGAATACTGAAAAAGAAGAGAGAGATTTTGCTACCTTTTCTTCATTTGCTGCCATTAGAGATTCAACCGCCTTCTTCATTTTCTGTACCTCTATATCTAAAAACACACAATGCGGTCAATTTAAATGAGACCATATAAGGAAAAACAAAAAACAAAAGAAAGCTGATAGCAAATTTACAAACTAAAGGACAAACCACAAGTCACTTAATTTCTATTTTAGACTGAAATTCAAAGAAGAAAATCCCTTTTTCTGCAAACCTTCTTTTCACTGATTTTTATCAAGGAAGGGACCACGCTAGGAAATAGCCCTCCCCAAACCATAGGAAAACTGAAAAGAGTAGAACTACTACTTGACCTGCATTATTGAACCAAATAGTTATAAAACCAGAGCTCCAAAACCCAAAATACTATAACTGGAGCGTGACAAAACATTTTTTCCAGTGCAGTGGCCACCAGGCACCCCACAGAGCATCTCGAACACGCACCCTACAGATGGGTTGAGGGGATTAGTGGATGTGATGGAGGAGCGCGTGCGGTGGCGGTGCTTTAGTCGTAACTCGGAGCGGATGGAGGCATGAGGACAGCGTGGAATGGGACAGGCACTCGGCGGGATGAGCAGTCATGCCAGAATATATGCTGTAATTTGGGTTGGAAGAAGGTCCCTGATACAGAACTCTGTGCTTCACCTATAACCCCTCCTTACGTTCAGTAAAATCCTCGGGAGACTTATGGGCTCACTATCTAAGAGGCTTCAGTTGTGAAGGTGCTTTGGACTAAAGGGAAGGGAAATTACCTTCGTTTTTTTTTGCAATAATGTACCTTGCATAAATTAAGCAAGCTTTAAATTCCATTACAAACACAGGGAGGTGGCCATACCCATAGGCAAGCAAGCCTTTTACTTTGTTTTAATCTCCTGAAATTCCTCCCCCGAAAAACCCACAGTGCAGAGAACATTTTCCTCCTTAATGAAATGCAGGAACAAAACAAGCTGTCTGGCTGACTTTCTAGATAAATCACATTTAGACACACTTGGCCCAAATCCCAACCGATAGAGCTCCAATGCCTTTGACTGAGTTATGCTAATGGAAAATCTGGCTTACTGGATTGTCACTGCATTTCACTGAAAGGCAACAGTTTTATTTGCATGTGCATCTTAAGGAGAAAAATCCATGTACTCGGCTTGAAAAGAATCTCTCTCATGAGATCAGCTCTATCTTTGCCTAGTAGCATTTTTTTTCCAGAAAACTTTGTATTATTTTGAGTCTGACATATTCACCCTTACTTCCAAATTTTACTGTGAGCGTAATTAAGGGTTATAGATGATGCAGCCTAACAGGTGTTTGTTAAAGCAGTTTTACGAACACATGCAGAGAGCTATACTGAAATACAAATGCTTGTGGAAAGACACCAGAAACCTTACTTTTATCTTTGAGCTTCTTTTTACAATTTTCATCTGTGCAGGAAAACCCATTGGATTGGAAATTAGCACAAAGGTTATGGCATGAAATAACGTTTAACATAACACTGCTACTTCAGGAGCAAACGATTTCCCACGCATCACTGCAGAAGTTTTACCTCACGCTCTGCCTTTGCTCATGTTCCTAAGGAAACAAACAATCTCGCTGTTCTCCTACACAATTACGTGTTTCAAAGGTATTCTTTACCTATATGTTTTCACTTGTAAGACCTCAAAAATGCTTTCTGCCAATAAACTACTCCTAAGCCAATACTAAGCAAAAAAACAGCTAGTTTATAATGTATAAATATTTGTTCAGGAATCACAATTCATCTAATGGGGGAGAGAATCTGTTAATTAAGTAATGCAAATAGCATGACCTAGTATCACTCCAAAGCAGCAAAATCATGGCTCATCATGGTAGAAGATTCCCATCAACAAGGACAGGACCCTCTGGAGCTAAACGGAAAACTAAGCTAAAGCTGAGTACCAAAAGGCAGGAGGAGCTCAGCTTCCTTGGGAGCCCTCACGAAGGAAAGCCCAGCATAAGGAGCAAATCAGACCTTGCTCACATTTACACACTCTAAAAAATAATAAAAAAAGGAATCACAGTTCATTGCAGTCACTTCTAGAGGTCTTACACACCACTGTTTAAATAGGTATTTTTATTAAATAAAATCTGACAGGCTACATCCTGTGGTTTCTGCCCCTGGTCTGGCAAACAGACTAGTCAACCTCTTGGAGCATAACATTTCAAAAAAACAAACAACCTACAATCAGCGATAACTCCCAGTAAGGCAGGTACAGAATGAATTTTCAGGTCAGAAAAAGTCTGAAAAATTCTGGGGCATCTTAAAACTTTTTTTCTTTTTTTTTTTTTTAAAGCCAAATCTAAGTTTCCACTTTTGTTTCTTCTTTGAAAGCAAATTAAAAAAAAAAGGATCTGACATAATATTTCTGTGCTAATTAGGATTCAGACTCCTCTCATGCGCAAATGAGACCCAATCCTCAATTTCACACATTGTGCAGGCAACGCTGAAGACTTGCTAGTACCAATCACACTTTGGTATGCAATATGTTTTTTCCCCTTCCTTAGCAGGGAAGAGTGTAAAAGCAAAGCCCAGAACCGAGATCTACACAGGAAGTGCCTCTCTCAGTATAACCTTTTGGGAGGAACTGGTTTAAATCAGTATAAACTGCATCTTTTGAGGTGTGCAAAACATGTGAAGGGCTAACTAGGGATTACCAGCAAGCTTCAAGTTGAACTCTAAAGTTGAGTTCAGCAGTTGCATTCCGAATACTCCCAGAACATTTTAGTGGCTGACATGAAGACAGAAAGTATCTGGAAATCGAGGTTTTAAATTTCCTGTGTAACAATTCACAGAAACATCACAGAAACTACGTGATGCCCCTGCACAGAGCTAACAGAGAGCCTCCCTTCTCCTTACCTCTGTCCAGGATCTCAATCCCTTCTCCTTTCATTTTGCAAACCAACTTCTCTTGCAACCTTTTTACCTCGGCTTCCTTCTGCTCCAGTTTCTCTTTCAAAGCTGCCAGTTCATCCTGTAACACACACAGAATAGATTACAGACAGTCCCCACATGCAGTGGAGAGGTGTCACAGTGCTGCCAGATTTTCACCTGAGCATCTTTATGGGCTTAATGGTCTTGGGTGACAATTGGGCTTGCTGCTCACGCACTGGGGAAGGAAACTCAGTGCTGAGATTTGTGGGAGGACCACAGAAGGCATACGGGGGAAATAGGGGGTATCAGATAAATGCTGTCAAAATTTGACTTAGCTCTAACCATCTGCACTAGCAAGATACTGGCATCAATTCATGAATTTAGCTTTTTTAGCAACTACAGCACTTCCTGAAATCAGTTCATCTTTGCACTAAGGCAACTGTAAATATATAAATAAATAAAGCTGCAATCCTGAAATTCTCAAGATATCAAAGCTTCTCTGGAGCAGGCATTATAGCACCACCCTCCAAACTGGTAATAGCTTTGCTGGGATTTCTGGCAGGCCATGACCTGGACCTTCCCACAATGAGACCCCCTCTCGGCCCCTTGAAAAGCTGCCAGTACAGTCAGGGACAACTGCAGTTGCACAAGGTTGTCAATGTGTATATTCTGAGTTAAAATCACATTATGTAAATTTATATTTGGGGGAGAGGAGTCTGTAAAGGAATCACTGTTTCCTAGTTAGCTTTCATGAAAAAAAAATCTCCAAGATGGTTAGAAAAATTTAGTTTTGAAAAAAATGGATGTAAGCTAGAGAAGAGGCAGTGGAAGGGGAAACATCTTTACCCTAAAGTCTAATTCAGTTATGAGTAACCAATGCGAAGTTCACAACATTAAAATGCTCTTCCATCCCATACTAAAGCTATTTAGGAGTAAGATGAAGAGTTTTCTATGTCTAGTGAGAGAGGGAGCACCACATACCACCACCGCACAGCACTTGATGCAGAGCACAGAATGGCAGCGAGATGCAAGACAGACCAGAAAACGAACATGAAGGATTCAAAACAGGCCAAATTAAACTACTACACCTTTAGCATCTGGCATTTTTGCTCCATCCGCTGCTTTTCATACTGCATCTGACCCACTTTGATTTTCATGCTAGAAAGTTTGGCCATTAAAGACTGGTAACAGAGACAGAGGAGTGAGAGGAAACTAAAGATAGAAAAGAGACAGGCTAAAAGGCAAAGAGAAGTTAAACACTTACAGAAACAGAACGCTACAATTTCTTAGGCGAATGCTATTTCTCCAGAATAGAGTGGCTGATTTTCAGCACATTTAGGAGAAAATAAATGCTCAGCTTTAGTCTCCCCTATGGCACACACTTACGCACTGCAACCGCCGTTCACTGAAACGTAGGTGAACCGGGGATCTAAACAGGTAATATATTTACTGTTAATGGCCACCACCTAGGATGTTGGTTCCTCATTAAAAAAACAGGGTCTAGATCTGAAAACCACAACATGAAATTTGGAAATACCCCCCTTTCTGGGTTTTGTTGTTGTGGTTAAGTGAGTGCCTGAGGTTGCTCAGGGCTTTGCAGGGACATGGGAAAGGAGAACCAAATTTGCAAACCCACAACTCGCGGCCAGCTCTGCTGCTTCCCCTTGGCCTCACTTACTTTGGTAGTTTTGAGTTTTTTCTCGTATTGGAGCCTTTCATTGTCCATTTCTCCCACCCTTAATCGCAGCTCATTTATTTCCTGGATCAAATCCTGGGCGAAGGGAAGAACAAGACCAGAAAGACAGAAATTCAATAAACAAGGTGGAATGAGGGCTGGCCAGGCAAGCCTCAGCAGGAGAGTAAAATCACAGTAGGAAGAGGGGCTCAGCACACACGAACACTGAAATTCAGCATGAAGTCAAGCATTGACAAGCACCAGCACACGCTCTCAAGCATCAAATGCCCCAGTGGCCGCTCCTGCAGCCAGGCTTTGGGAATTCCCTCTGCTTGGAAGCAACTCAAAGACTCTTAGAGCAGCCTGGAAAACAGTGGTACTTGTGGGTCCCTGGAAACACCTGCCTTCCTGTCCCATTCCATGTTTTCCCACACCTTGGCAAACTCTTGATTACTGCTGCATAAGATTGATAAATCTGAGCATTATTTGTATTTCTTTAGCAATAGATTGAAAATGCTCAGACACTGGGGGAAAAACAAGCTCCTTCATGCTCTTCATAGCATGATCTTTACAGTATAGAACAGTGCAACTCATATCAAGGAGAGAGATGTGAGCAAGAGCGTTGGGTGGACAAGGATGTACATGAAGGTTGCATCAACTACCTTTTGCCTGCTACCTTTTATTATTGCATAACAGAACTGGTTGTAATCTAAGGACAGATTATTGCTGATACCAGCAATTAAATGAGGTCCATGATTGGCTTTAGCCTCAGGAGATAGAGTCATCTTTGCCCTACTCCACCTGACCAAAGCCACCCTCCTGTTAGTAGGAACCAAGCCTCTGATACCCAGAAGTTTTGTGGCTTCACAACTACGTCGCTGCTAGAGGAGGGTCTCTATAGGGAAGGGCTGGACTGAGTCCCCCTAACTGGCGATGCAACAACAACAGGGACTTGGAAAATCAAGTTGCTTGCAGCCTCAGCGAGTCTCTGTCCTGCTGTCCCTGTAACTTACTGCTTTGGAGCTGAGACGAGCAGCCTGCAAACCCTCACTTCTCTTCTGCGGGACGACATATGAGCATGTCTCTGCGATAGCACGCCCCTTCAGCACACCCACCACAAGCAAATAAAATAAGTATACTGTGGTTTCTGTGCATATAGAGATAATGCAGGCAGACCTAGGAATTTCTGTGATGGTAGTAACCAGGCATTTATGAAAGTTGCAGATCATTTTACAACGTGAATTTCCATACTGAGTCACAAACAGCTCTCCAAAGGTTGCAGTGTAGTATTCTGACCCAAATGAAAGAAGTAGGAAATTGCAGTTGTTGCTTTTAAATTGATTAAGGTAGTAAGTGTGCGTTGGAGTGGCTGAAAAAAGAAGTTACCCACATCTACTTCATCCAAGCTCAGTTACCAGAAAGATTTAATGAAAAGGTACATTTTAAGGCTATTAATAATTACTACTGCTAATGTGCAACTTTTTTGTTTTTGTTTTGGATATGCCTGTAATTCTTTACTGATTCTTCAATGTTTGATCTTGACAAAGCTCCTCACTCTAAACGTACAGATGACAGACTGCCTCATTCTAGTAATTGAGCTGTTCCTTTCCAGCAACAATTGTTCAAGATCTCTAACAAATCTGCGTTCCTCGGGCCAATGGTTAGTTTTGGCCTGAACATTTACCTGGTTGGTGCTCAACCTAAAAATATTTTCAATTACTCTTCTGCTAGTGCAATACTACCTGGTGTCTCCAGTCATGTATAATACAACTACTGTAAATGACATTCTCAGTTTTTCAAGGGAGGGGAATACATTCATCAGGTTTCATACAGAGATCCTCATTAGTAAAAAAGAGATAGCATAAATGAAGACTTTGGGAGACCAAGTCATGCTTGAGGCACTTATGTCCCTGTGGTACTCAGGACCCCAGGAGATTCATCAGGATTTCTGATCAAACCAAAAACCCACCGGCTGCACTAGCTGACTTGGTGAACCCCCATGGAGAGCCACCGCATGACATCTGCTCTGCCTGCATTTAATATTTCCTCTTCAGACATCCGTGAAAGGGTTAAAATACCTACCTTGGGCTTATGCCCTGTGCTAAAAACCTGCAAAACAAGAAAGGACCATTAAATTGAACTCTTCTGAGCCTGACTCAGGTCTCTCCTTAAAAGCACTCAACAGCTCCTCTTTCCACTGGCCCAAAGCCTTTTGCTGTTTACATATTTATACATTTATAACACTCATTATTGCAATGATAACTTTAGGCAGGGGAGGAGGGAATCCTTCCTGGCACTGGAAGCACAAATAACATTCATGGTTTAGCTCCGCTCAGAAATTCATCTGCGTAAAGGAGCCCGGTGGTGTTTAAATTACAAAGAATTCCCCCTGAGCAAGCCAGTTTAACCTCTGGCTGCTGTTTCAAAGACCACGTCTGGTTATGGACTCCTCCCTAAATAAACTCCCTAGTACAGCATTTTCTTACATAAACTCAGCCCGACTCAGACCACCCGCAGTCCTTAAGCGTTGTCTGCTGGGAAAGCAGCAAGACTGGAAGGATCTGAAGAACAGATCAGCTGGAAATCCCAATTAATTCTGCAATTAGCTCTGGAAAAGCTGCGTATTTGTGAACATCTAGACAGGAAAGTCCTGAAGCACAGAAGAAAAATTGCTTACCAAGCTTACCACTGAGGCCTCCATTCAGAGAAAGAGCGGGGAACAGGAGGAGCTTACCCAGCTGAGCAAAACTGGGTGGTAGGAAGGACTAAACCTCAACCATAATTCTGTAGGTAGCCCCTGACCAAGTGCTACCTGCAGAGTGCTGGTCAGAGGTTTCATACGTAGTACTACACGGCTGAGAGCCTTGCAGCTGATTCGCCATGCATTTTCCACAGGACAAAATGGAAATGCAGACTTCTGCAACTCTAAAGCATTTAAACACAGAAGCAGCAACATAGCCACTTCTATGGCACTAAACTGCACCATTTTAGCTTTTAAAGAGAGGAAGGAACAATTTTAGTAATAGTTCATTAGTTCTGGCATATAACAACTATGTAATAGTTTAATTACTAAAAGCACCAGTTCACTGCAGTCATTTGGACCAAATCTTGCATCCCTCCGAAGTCATTTATTGCTGGCTTCAATTCATGTGTCTATCATTCAGACCACTTATGATGGGTGTCAGTATAGAGTTGCAGAGATTTATCTGCTCTACATTAGAACTTATGAAAAATTAAGTTTTATATGTGGGCAATTAGACCTCATGGGAGTTCAGACGACAGCCAATTTTTAACTGACTTCCTCAGAAACAAAAAAAAATTCAGGAATTCCCTCTATCTTTTCCTCTGCCAATTTCTTCAGCACTGCTATGCACAGCACTTGCCTAGAATGCAAAGAAGTCAGATACTTTTAGGGTAATTTTGTTATTTTTTTATATAAAAACTTGCAGAAACTAGAGGAAAAGATAAAGGAACTCAAACTAAATGCTACCTATGGTTTCATGGTAGCCAGATGTTTTCTAAAAGAGGCGCTGCCATCACTGTGTAAATGATCATCACCTTGCAAAGAACATGATTCAAGTCACTAGTTTTCAACCAGTGGACCTCCTTGGGTCTGTGGATTACTTAAACAGTCCCCAGTAAGAAGCAAACCTAACTTTTTCCATTTACACTTGCAATACAAGTGCAGGAATGACACTTCACTGGAAATGAAATCTTTTTCTTTGTAAAACTAATATTTACCAAGGGAAAAAGGGAGCTGTTTTTACTTTAAAATATAAATGTCTTAAAGATGAATTCCTCCCCTTGCCTGAAAAAAATAAATGCCAGGTAATTTTCAGATAACATGAAGCCCTGCCAAACTCTCACAACAGATTCAGCTGTTTTTCTTTTACTCACCTCTGTGTCCCTGAATCTATCCTCATAGTCCAATCTGTCCTTCTCTACAGATGTAAGCTTCAACTTCAGATTGGAAATCTCTGCCATAAGATCCAGTTTCTGAGTTTCGAGGGACGTTCTGCTCAAAAGCTCCTGATTTGAGATACAGAGGAAAAGAACAGAATTATTCATCCAAGGGAAAAAGAATTGTATGCTTTGCACTAGGATACATCCACAGAAATAGATAATACATTTCTACAGTGAGAGGCCTCTTCGATGGAGCAAACCATCTAATTCATCCTTCCATGATATAGAGCCTGGGGACACAGTACTTTTAGTCCATCTGACAGACTCAGGGCATCCAGGATGCATTTGAAATCATGGAGGCACTATTGTTGGTGGGCTGCCAAGACCAGAAGAAAACCTGTCTGTCACCACAGTTGCTCTGGGCAGCCAGGAGCTCTGAGGAGAATCCACCCATCCTGCCAGAGGCTTTAATCCAAACCTCTCTGAAGTTCAGTGGCGAAAGGCTCAAAGGGAGAGCAGGGCTGGATCCCTGTAGTGCAAAGCAACGCTGACACCTCTAAGTACAAAGACCTTAAAACAAATGTAGTAGCAACAGAGGCAAGAGAATTATCACTTATTTAAGTGACATCAAGGGATAAAACGTCTTGAACAGAAGCGAACTGCTCTCACTGAGACAAAATGCAATTCAGGAAGACAGACCAAAAGACAGAAATGCTTCTTGGCACTACCTGCTGCAGCATCTCCTCCGTGGCATTCAGCTTCTCCCTGTGCTCCTCTAGACAGAACTCCAAATCCCGAATCTTCTCTCCTTGGGCCTCTACCTGGTCTGTAAGCACACTCACCTGCAGAGTGGGAGACGAAGGGTTGCACATTAAGCACCTTGAACCTATACAGACTGTCACCTTAATGACCATATATATTAACAATAGCGCTGGTTTGACCCCAGGCAAAATACAACGCCATAAGGATGGTGCACAGCAGACTGCTGTAGTGGACACAGTGCATGGCAAAGCCAATAGAAGAGGGAGAACTTTCCCCAAAAGCTTCCTGGCATTTCAGCTGAACTTCTGGCAGATGCATTGCAATTTTGCATCTCTCCTGACTTGTCCTGGGAGTTTTCGCAAGGAAGCTGTTGTTGCATTTTACAGCCAACCTGTAAGCAGCAGAGCTTCTACTGCCTCCTCACCAGAACCACGCTCTGTCAGTATTTTCTAACACATTAAAATTAAAGATGCCACTGGCTGTGACAGTACATTGACTAAAGACTACTAGTTTCTACCTTAAAACAGAATAGGGAAACCTCAGCAAGTGTCAGTTATTCTTTCTGAGTGATTACATACAGTGTATCGCTCTGTGCAGCTTCTCCTTTCCCAAAGCATAAAAGCAAAGGAAGTTAATGCACACCAGCCGAGGCCAGGCAAGAACGACCACGACAACACCTCTGAGACTGCACGCTGATTCCCATCAGCCCTTCCTGAATAAAATCTTGTTTGTTTTAAATAGGGAGGGAGCGAGCACCATGCTGGGAGCAAGGGTAAACAAGCTGGTCCCACAGCTTTCGTCGCCCTTGCCCCCCTCCAGAGCCTGGTGGCAGAGTGGCCGTGGGGAGACTCTGGTGGGCACAAGGACAAGACATCTGTCACCTCATGTGGACAGCACATGAACAGTCAAGGAAGAAAATGGTCTTAAGGATATATAGGAAAGCAAGACAATGACATTGCAGACCAGCTCGGTGACCAAGATGCAGAAAGATCAGACACACGCACAGAGGAGCTGGGACAACCCAACTCCTACTCCAACCTGAAATTCACACCCATCTGTAATCTGGGTTAACCCCCAGGTATCTGCAACACTTCCAATCACTTTGTGCGACAGCACAGCTGCAAATAAATCCTCAGAGGTTTCATCATACAACACAGAAAGTCTTATTAATGAAAGAATAGAAGAAAATAATTTAGGTGAGGACTCACTTGCAGAACAAGAGATTCCTTATCATTTTCCAAACGTGCCAGCCTTTCTTGATACACATCTCCATTAGCAGATATGTGTCCATTAGTCTGAAAGAGATATTAAGCATTATGTTTGTCAGTTACCATATGATAAGCATCATCCTCCAGTCAAAAAGCTTTAGTCAAAAAAATAGTTACATGTGGTAACACAAATCATTACAATAATAATTTAACCATTGCAATAAGCATTGTAAATACAGCATTATGAGCCAGACATATCCCTATGGCAGGGTTGATGTAAATCAAAAGGGCTGTGCTGACTAACACAGCCCTAAGGATCTGAGACTCAAAACTTCCTGAGCTGTAAAGTTCACCCTCTTCAAGTAGCAGCTACAGGTAAACAGCTATGGCACAAATACTTACCTTAACATGAACACAGATGAGAATAATAATATTACCATATTAATAATAACTCTATATTATTATTAAGTACTATGTAAGACATATAATAACACATATATTGCTTTTATAATTAATAACATTTTATTATTTCTTTATTGTGATTCATATACGCCTAACATTTGCAAGTGGAACATTACTGTATGTAGAATTAAAGCCTTCTGACAACAGGCTTGCTTTCCATAGTCTGGGGACTGTCAAAAATCTGCAAAACCACAGGCGGAAAAGCACTGAGCAATATAAAAATGTCTTAGAAGTGCTGCTGCTAATCTTCCCAGTCTAACTTCTTATAATGACACTATCATGTATTTACTTAGAATGGCAGTCTGCTTCAGTAAACTAATAGACAGAAAGTAGCTAATTTTTTTAGACAGAACATAATTGGCAAAAACACTCTGAAAACCTATCACTACATGTAAAAAAAACCTAAGAGAACACAGATCTGATTTTCAACTTATAATGCTGCCATGAAGGAGAACTTTCACATGTCAGTCAATGTTATGAACACACTTACAGAGCAGCTTTATAACATTTTTTAGTCCCCCAAAGAGTTACAAACAAAACAAACCGTTGATGAAGGAGACAGGAGCACAGTTCAGGACAAGAATTGTTCAGGGGCTTAAAGATGAGAGTAACCTTCTGGTGACCCAATTCTGCAGATTCTCTTACTGTGCATTCAGCATTTTGTTAACAAAATTTGTGCTCCCCGCTAGCCTACGCTGCTAAGACATGCTTGCAAAGAGACAAATATCCCGAGACACTCAGGAACTGGAACACAAAAACATTTTACAATCTATATAATGTGCATTATGCTTCTCGCAAGTAAAACGTATTTTTATAAGCACACAGCAGGAGACACCCTTTTGCACGAGGCACATTTCCTGCGTATGCATGCAGGTCTGCTCTCTGAACACATCTCTTTCTAAAGCCGCTTTAGGCTAAAGGGAAACAGAAATACATGTTAAAACTATCCCAGTGTCCAGAGGCATCAGCAACTTTTTGAGAAGCCGGACTAAAATCCAGTGCACTGAGCATGGAGTCTCCTCCTGGCCTCAGGAGGCCTTGATTTCCCCTCTGAATATTTAAGGGCAAGAAATTGGGCCACTGGTTTTCACGCCCGCATGCCTCAGCGGAGCCAGCTAGCCGTGAGAGGCCACCCTCACCCATGAGCTGGAAACCTCAGGGTTCTGCATTAAATCTCCTTTGCAAGCAGCTTGTCTCCCCTCATTACGGAGGCTGCTTCAGACGAGCCAGAACCCTCGTACCTTCCTTACTTGGGTGGTGTGAGAAAAGTCTTTGACCGGATTTCGGGGCGGGGGGGTGACAACCACAAATCACCAAGTGTCGGTTAAAGATTATCTGCAAAGCAAAGAGGAGAGGGTACAAGGCGTCCGGCCTCACCTTAGTGCTCTCCTCGAGAATCTGCTCAAGAGCCAGGGCTGTATTCTGGTGCAGAAGCAGAAATATCTCCCGAGCATCTACATACATAACTTTTACATCATTCCTCCTCACCTCACCAGAGCTACAGCAGGGCTAGGAAAGCAGGCACTTTAGTTGTTTGTATCATACTTATACCCTGAATTGTGAATTTTGACAGGTATCTTGTATTCAAACTAACTAGTAGCAAGAAACCAGGCCGCCTGACCACCTAGCATCTCAAGGCCAAAGTAGAAGTACTCTAATCTGAGTTTCCACTGTTTTGCCCAGCCCCTTCCAGAATTTAGGCTTATGCCATAGGATTTCCATTCAAGGTCAATGAGATGTTCACTTTTGTAACAGGTGAAACAAGTCCTGGAGTTTCTGAGATAAGCTCACTAGCTGCTAAGCTAACAGATCATCCTTTAAATTATGCCACTTGGCTTGCACGGAGAGTGCAAACAGCAGGTTTTTGCATACTCCTCGTCACTCTGCAGCTCCTTCCTCATTTACAATCCTATTTACCTTATGCACTTACTTGCTCCCCATTATTACAGCGTCTGCAGTTTGTAATTTATAGCACTCTTCTCCTGCGGGCGCTCACACGGAAGTCCTTACCAAAGCACCAGCTTTATTCCCAGCCTCCCAAACAGCACATCCATGTCCTGCCCACTGAACCTCTCCCTATCTCTAGTCAGTGTAGCCAGACACAAAGCCAAAGTCCGCATGAACGGAAAATCAAGGCTGTAAGTATTTTACACTACAATGCAAATGTCTTCCCAATGCTGTGAAAATTGATGAGGTGTTAAAGTGGCATGTTAGTCACTGGGCAAACATCGTTCTAAAACACCTTCGTTGTTAAACTCGGTTCACATTCCTCAAAAAAAGAAAAAAAAATCCTATTTTGCCCAGCAACTCATACTGTGTTTTAAAATAGAAGTGTTTAGGGAGCAAAGTGTTCCGCCTGTATCTGCATATTACCATGAGAAATAGAGAGGGGATGGTAAGAATCGTAAGCAGAACTGCAGTAAAGATTATTCTCCCACAAAACTAAATAATATCCGAATTTATTTAGCTTTACTACTAGCAGACAGGAACATTTTATAAAATCTGCATAAAAACAGACCTGTAATTTATCAAAATCGGCAAAATCTGGTGTACACCTCAACAGGAGTTTTGTTTTCTGACTGGAATATCCTATCTTTTGCACAGTAACTGGGATTGACTCTGCAGTGCCAGAGCACATTTTAGGTACAAAACGGCAGAAAGTCATTGACTTTGATTACAGTGGCCACAGCATCTGTCTCAAAGAGCTGCAAGAAACAGGGCCGGGTGGGTAACAGCCAGGCAGCATCTTCCAGTAGGTCTCCTCTGCTCTGTCCTCTCCCCAGACAAAAAGAAGTTGATGCCAGGAACATTTTTCACATTTTTCCTCCCAAGAAGAAGGGAAAGGCATGTCTGCATTGGGCAATGGGGCGTTGGGAGCAAGACGCAGTGGAGGAAGGGGCTGCAGGGAGTTTTGAAAGACAGAGAAAGGCTGAGAGGGTTTCTCTTTCCTTGCAGGCGCATAGGCCTGAGCAATAGTTGCCAGGCTCTGTGCACACTAAAAGCCTCTTTAAAAAAAGAAAGTGAAAAATAAATATATGATTCATCAGCAACTGTAAGAGTATTTGGGGTGCTTGTTAGGTCTGGACTAAATTTGTATCATATAAGTTCATTACACAGGATTAACATAGTTTACTAGCTGCAAAACGGAAGCTTTGCCATCTTCCAAAGAAGGTTCTTTTTCATCAATAACTTAAAATTTATCTCGAATTAGGCTGTTAGACTTCACATGTGTTTGTAATTTAGAGATTAGCTGCCAAACACAGGATGAGGAGAGCTAAGGCAGAGTTACCAACACTGATCTTAATCCTCTAAACAAAAGAGCTGTTGTCACGATGCCACTGGAGCTTCACAGAAGTTTCGAGTCAAGCATTCACTTAAAAGACCTTATAAGATCAGATCCAGCTCGCTTAAAACTCTGCAAGATCAATCCATTACTAATCTGTTAAATATGAGTGTAAACCATGCCTGCAGCCCTGTAAGTAAAAGTCCATGCTGCTCCAGGGGGAATTATTCCTGTTACAAGCAGATGCATCGCCAAACTTTTGCAGCTTGCTGGCCTTTTGCCTTTTAATCCCTTTCCTCTAGGACTCCCTTAGCTTTCTAAAGCACGGAGAAGTTTCTCAGAGCTGCTGTTTTTAACCGCCCTCCCCCAAAAAGTTTCCCCTCAAACACTGAAAAATAAAAACAAAATTAAAATAAATCTCCTATGGAGCCTACTGTGGCTGGTACCCTCAGCATCCTTCATCTTCCGTTCTGCTTGAACAGGGCGCTGGCTTCTCTAACAGGTACCACCGCTCCCTGAAATACAGGTGGACTCCCTGAAAGAGCCAGCTCAAAGCAGACCTTCGCCCCGAGGAATTTACCTGAAACATTTTCTACACATAAGCAACACGGCTGCCGAGCAGGGAGGGTGAAACCACCCCGAAACAGGCAGTTCCTTCCCGAGCAGCTCGGCCGGTATCCGCTACAAGGGAAAGGCGGAATGTTTTGTTCCCGGCTTGTCACCACAGAGAGCTGCGCGAGGCGGCAGGAGCGCGGATAACTCCTACCTTATTTAGCCAGACGCAGTGGCCGTGGATGTCCCAGCTGTACTCCATGTCGCTCACCAGCTCCTTGGCGTGCTGAGGGAGGCGAGCAGCGCCGCGCCGGCCTCAGCGCGGCGGCCCTGGTGCCGCCAGGGCTCCTCGGTGCGGAGGTTGCGCGGAGGCAGATCTCCTCGCCCAGCTGGAGCCGGAGGAGAGCGCGGCGCCGCGCCGGGAGATGTGGGAAGCGAAGCTGCGAAGAGGCGCTCCGCAAAGCGGCTCCTCCAGGGAATTAACACATCAAAGCCCGGGAGGAGCGACCTTCCCCGCACGCGAGGCTGGGACCGTCCCTCTGCGCGGACAAACCTGGCACCTTCCCTCCGCGCTGAACCTGGAGAGCTCCACCACGAGGACTGCGACGCGCCCAGTGCTCAAGTCCCCTCATCACAAGGTCATTCCCACCCCGGGTACTCTGTCCACTGTGGCCAGTGGCTCATATATTCCCTGCATTAATTAATTTCCTCTCCGGGGCATCTCTGTCAGACAGGATAGATGGACCTGTGGACTTTGGATGGTTGCTTCTCACCATCCTCCACCTGAGGCACAACGGCCCGCAGCGTGGAGCGCTGGACAGGGGTTCCTGCCCCAGGGCACCCACACACCAGGGACCCAGGCACCCAGGGACAACACACGGTCCTTCATCCAGTCTCCTGGGAACATTCAATAATTAATGGGACATAAACGGTCGGAAACACCGTTTTGGGCAAGGCGCGAAGCTAGGCTGGCTAGGGCAGAAGCATCCGTGCAAACCCAACTGGGGTGAGAGCAACTCCCCATGCACCCAAGCTGCCCATCTCATCCTGCTCCAAAGAGCTTTCCCAGTGAGAGCGCTTCCACTCCAACCATAGCCACTACCTTCTTTGCCCCACAGTTAAGTTGCAGTTTTTCCAGGAATAGCAGTATTGTTACTGATTACTAATATTTTTGATCTCAATGCCTCACTCCTGGATCCCGCTGCTAACCTGGAAAAGCGCAGCTTTTATTAATCAAACCAGGATGTTTATAACTCATATTCAATGAGTAAAAATCTTGAAAATAAGAGCATTAAGCAACCCACAACAACAACGAGAAGATGTGAAAGAGGAACGGAAGCAGTGTTTTTCAAGCCAAATTCATGTATTTTGGACTGCAGAGCGTGATTTGGGAATGCTCTGCCACGCCGCTGATGGGGCTGCTCCATAACAAGAACAGATGCTGTGCGCTCCAGAACTGCAGTTCACAGATTTTTTCTTACTGCCAATGAACTCATCCAAGACACATGAAGATGCCAAGCCAAGAAGCATTATAAATGAATCCCAATTATCTTCCAATATTAAAAACATCCCAGCCTGGACAACCATCTTGAGCAAGAAACAGGATGTTTCAAGAACATTCAGGGTCAGATCTCTCATGAACACACAGGATAGGTAGGAGACAGCTGTTGATGACAGACTTAAACAGCATCGCAAGGGCTCCTTCCAAGTTACGACTGCAGGAGGGATATGGAACAGGTGTTCGGTGGTAAACACCTATGTTGCCACACATTTCCATAAAGACGTTTCACTAGCTAAGCTCAGCCCAAGTGCAAGTGGAGCCAAAGAGAAGAACTGTACACCCACGCCATGACAATCAAACAAGAAGCGTTGGTCTGAAGACAAGATTTTTCCATGAATAAAAAATATGAAATGAGTTGTGGCTAACCAAACCACTTTCACCACATGGGAATTGCTCTGTCCTCAAAACAGGCTAATATATCTCTAAGATTACAAGTCGTGTTCACTCAGCCAGGAAAACTTCTCTCCAAAGTATCTCCTCTTATTAACCCTCGTTCATCTCAGACACTCTCTGGAAGAATTAACTCATGAAGAAATGTCAAAATCTGAAGCCCATCTGTGGGAGGACAGATCCACTATTCACCATAGCTATACTCTGGATTTGACCAGCTGTCGCAGGTGTCACAAATCAACTAGCAACTTTAAATGAGCTGAAAGCATACTCCAAGGAACCTCTGGACATGGTTAAAGCTTGTTGCATTCAAGAAATCATGCTAAGACAGTCACTTCTTACGCAAAAACTGCCATTTCATTTCTTTTAAATGAAAAATATTATCTGGCTCTTCTCTCCAGGAAGCCATCACAATAAGTCAACAAGAACCCACACCTGAAACTTCACATCAGGAGTTTGGGGAGGCTGTCTGGGAGGGCTGGGAAGGGACTCACCGTCCCCTCCACCCTCCTCTTTAACACGACACAGTTGGCTTCATCCTTCTGGAAAGGCTCTTGCATAAGACATATTAAAAAAATAGCACTACCAAGAAAAGTAATAACCAAAAAGAAATCTGTCTCTTGTATTTCTCAACTAGAGAAAAAAAATGAAGCAATATTCATGGCTAGCAGCAATTCTTTTACAAATTATCTTTGTGCTGATGAATCTATCAAATTGCAGCTGAAAACAAACAGGCCTGTACTGGTCTTGCAAAAGGCAGAAATTGTTTAAAATGGTCTTTTCAGTGGTGGTAACATTACAGGTTACTTGTACATCATCTATATTCAATCCAGAAGCAACATTTTTATAGTACAGCACATGAGAAGGCAGTAAACATTTCTGCTGATCAGAAGAAAACCTGAGAAATGCTAATTCCTCGGAATCCTTATAACCTGGCTATGGATTTCAGGACCAATCCACATTTCTGTTTCCCCAATGAAGCCAACAATCCCAACACTTTTCAACTTAGGAAAGGCCTGAGCCCTCTCCCAGACTTGGGAGACACAGCTTTGTTTCTAATTTTAATCACAGTGTTCATCTGTCATCAGCTTGCATATGGAGACACGTGCAGAGTTTCAGCTACACAGAGATAAAAATTAGGAAAAATAACAAAAAACAGACAAAAATTGCATGTTTCAGTTAAATTGACTTATTTGTACAGCAGAAAGCTTCATTTACAGCTCCTCTGTGTGCCCCTGGGTGGTCCACCCGGTCGCTCTACTCAGAAGGGCTCTCCCAGCTCTTTGGGCACTGGTGTACGAGGCCACCTCGTACCCACCAACTGCAACACCAGCAGGAGACACTTTTAATTCTTCAGCCCCTTGCGAGTGCTTACATAGCCTGTTTGAACCACCTGCTGCATTAAGTGAGTAGAGGAGGAAGGAAGCCAACATGTGACACAAGACAGTCAATTCCAACACAGCAAATTGAATACTCTGCCCCGTTTTACAGAAGTAAGCAAGTCTAGGAGACAGCTGTCAAAAACCCTTCCCCAACTAAAGGCATCAGCAGTTTCCCTTCAGGATGGATTTTTTTGTGTGTGTGACGCATTATTTGGCAGCTGTGAACACTATTTTTGTTGTCCTCTGAGATGTCAAGAGTCTTGGCTAGAGCTTCGGGCTGGGATGTCACGCACCCGTTCTAGTGGTTTTGAAGAGCCTGTTGGGATGTAACTCGTTCACAAGTGGGGGATTACCCTGATTTTAGGCTAGGTAATATCACCAGAAAGCCTTTCTTGGAATCACCTGTGCACTTCACCAAATACCTTCTGTGCTCTGAGACCTGCAATATTGGTAATTCCTTTAAATCTCATGATCCTTGCCTGCAGCACACTATGAACTGTAGCAGTTAGTCTCTCTCACTAGGGGTTTTAAAAACACCACAGACATAATTAGGGGAATAATTTGAGGGATGAGAAGTATAGATGGAATAGATATGTAATCTTTTGTACTTAAAGCTCATGCATTCTTTCCAGTGATCACGACTCACCAAGAT
Source organism: Tinamus guttatus (assembly GCF_000705375.1). The sequence goes on along the minus strand of NW_010585081.1, from coordinate 264,722 downwards.
CAAAGACACAGAGAGCACATCTTCCAAATCCAGCCCCTAGCCGTAAAGAAAAATATTATAATCTCATTGTCATTTGGCCATCTATGTCAAACGACTCTGAAGGATTTTGCTCCAGTTCCTCACAGGCAGATATCCTCAAATCACACCGTCATCGCTACCAGGGGCAGTAACTGGTCAGACACCACAGCCACAGCAACCAAGCCACACTGCCGTGGCCCCATCGCTCCAGAACACGTGCCGAAGATCAGCCTCGTTATGTGAGCACGAGTGAGGTCTGTGCCACTCATGGGGATTATTTTATCTTCCCAGGCTCTCTGACATATGAACATATATTTATTTTTAAAGCCCGTATTTGCACAAAATCGGTTATGTCCCCTGACTTCCACGCAGCCCAGGGTCTACTTACAGCGATGTTCAGCGCTGTACGTTACAGAGCAAGGAAATGCTGATGGCAGCAGGAACTCGAGGTTTTAAAGACCTGACTGCGGCATCCTTCCCGCCACCTCCTCCTGATTCTAATGTTTCCTGCCACGCTTTGACCAAGCGGGCAAGCTCCAAATCCCACTGGAGTCGACAGAAAAGTGCCCATTAGTTTCATTAAATTAGGGGCATTTTCAGATGAGTGTAATAAAGGGACGTTCTCCCCTCAAAATCCTTCTGCAGGAGAGCACACCGCCCCTGAATTCAGGTCCCTGCCCCTTCTCAGGGAGGCTGCGCACAGCCCACGTGCCACTAGATGGCACGTCAGGTCAAACAGAAGCTACTGCAGTTTGACACGAAGGGTGACATGACATGAAGGGCGACACTCTTAGGGTGCTGGTTTTCCAAATACTGCTTCTAACTCTGCTCCCATTGACTCTGTAAGGTGCCTGTGACCGAAGTACGCTGTGCTGGGGTGTCACATGCTGCAAGTGAGGACGGCCAGCAGCAGCAGAGGACATGCTGCTCCCCGCCACCAGCCCTGCCTCCGCGCGTGCCATCCCACTGGCGCTCTTGCCATGGGTCTGGTGGAGCGGGAGCCACCAAGCCAACCCAGGTCAACCTGCTGATGTGGTGCAGAATCAACCTATAAAACCAGAAATAAATATTGTTTTCTGACAGATCAGCTAGAGACACAGGATCGCTGAACGTCTCCTGAGGTTGGATGCAGCAGAAGACAATCAGGACCTCTCTTCCTGAGAGCAGCCTGCAGTGACAGCGCAGTTGGTATCACGCAGAGCAACCACAGCCGGCCTTTTCCTGGATCAGACCCACAGTTTGTTCTACCCGGTATTCCCACTTCAGCAGCACACAACATTACCTTGGCCAATGCCAAGTGTGTCAGGGGAGCCACGAGGACGCTGCTGTCAATAGCAAAATCTGAAGACCCTCACACCCACAACTGTCACTCTGCTTCCACAGATTGACCTAAACCCTGAGGCATGATATCCCAAAACGAATCTTAATGTCCATTGCTAGAGCTTCCCTGAAATTCGGGCACACGCACAGGAACGCAAACTTGGCCACAAGCACAAGGGCTCCTCTCTGGACCTGCTGGGAAGTTGCCAGCCATAGGGCACCAGGAGGTAAAACCAGTGGGTCCTTCAAAATTGAAGCTGTAACTCACCTTCTACTAAGCACAGATTTTTCCTTCTCACTGTTCTCTCCAGAGAAACTCCACCCTTGAATAATATTTAATTTGGAGGGAAAACCAAGGCTCAGGGAAAGAACAGCCTTTTCAGCCATATTTTGGTGCATTTTTAAAGTAAAGATGACGAAAACCTGAGAGGCTCATAAGCACTGAAATTTGACTTGGTTTCCAGGTTAAAGGAAGACCGAGTTTATACAACTCGCTTCTATTTTAAGTAAGGTAGGAAGGCCCATTACAATGCTAGTACTTGTGGAAAACACTCTGTCAAAACTCCTTTTCTAAGAAAAGTTCGATTAAAGCAATTTTTGCTATTCAAGAGTCTGATTCCTATAAAAATACCCTTCTCCCACCTCAGAGATGAAACTCCTGTTACCAAACATTTTTTTCCTCACCCAAATGAAGTACAGTGATACCTCAAAGCAAACAGAGGCCAATGTCTTGCATGAGGCACCTGAACTACGGCTTTCTTAGGGCTCCACAGCCGCATCTCCATATCAAAATCTCTTCCTGTTGGTTCTTGGACACGTACTCTAAAATTTCAAATTGCCTGCATAAAACAGCCTTCACCTTGCCTGAGCCAGCTGGGTTAAGAGGTGAATAAAGCCAGAGCCTGGGATTTTGAGGGTGAAACGAGGTTGCCACCATACCATTTGACACTGGAGCCACTCGACGAGAGCCTCTGCCGTGGAGTCCGGCACCTGGCATCGCAGCCCTTCTCTTTCATCCGCCTCCATCATCTCCAGCAGGCCCCGCAGGTCCTCGACCAGGTGCAGCGCTCGCAGGCCCCCCATGAAGGGCGATGTGGGGGACTGGCAGTCGAATATCCCGTTGGAGTACTCCAGTGCCTTGGATCCTGAGCCAAGCAAGGGCACACACAGAGCAAAGGGATAAATACCCGGGAAAATCTGCAACAAATCTTCCTATATCCAACCCATCTCTTCCGACAACTCAACTGGTCTTGGATGTTGCCCCTTCCCCGCACATTTTTTTTTTCCACAGAAATATGTGACACTGCTCTAAGGCCTTGGAAAATTTGTGCAAGAACAAAGAAGCATAAGAAGATAAATAGGCTGAATCACTTCTACAAGCACAAAATTAAAAAAGGAAAAAAAAAAAAGGTCAATATGGTTGATATGGAAGTGCTGACGTTTGTATGCTAATATGGAAAAATAAATCTTATTTGCATAAACTCCCAGTATGTATGTTTGACCTACATTAAAACTTGAGATATGTAAAGTAAGGAAGGAAACTGCAAATTCAGGATTAAGGTTGATTTAAAGTAACCTAGCTAATCCCAGCTAGAACTTCAGCATGTTGATTTATGGCCTTAATACTGTAATGCTTTGGCATTACAATGAGACATATTAATGACAGAACATTAGCTTTTGCACTGTCAACTTTTGGAAAGTATGGAGATATGCCAAAAATGCACTGCCATAAGCTTCCTTCATCTCATCTGGCAAGACACAAAGCAAAAAAAAAGGAAAAAAGCAAGCTAGTTTCCTTTGGAAAAAAAAAAGATAAAAACTCCTACAGAAGCAAAGGATTTCATATTCCTTCTTGTTATATTACTTTATAGGTCTGTAAAGACACATGGGTGACTTAAATATCCCAACATCACATTTTATTTCTATATTAAACCTCATATTGCCATAACCAGCTTGGACCCTTTAAAACACAGATACACGATCTGATCCAAACACTAATATCTACTTCTGGAAATTTCTAAAGTCTCAGCTTATATGTATTTTTAGAGATCACTGTGATCCAACTGAAGCCACTTTGCATCTGTGCCTGCAATGTGTCCTTCATATCTTTAGGAAAACTGCAGAGAAAAGTTGTTGTTCAAGCTAAGCACACTTTTTTTTCCCCTGTTTTTCTCCTCTAAGGAAATTATTTTAAGTGGGCCCATTAAAGACTTATCATAACTATGTTGCTATCCTTGCATGATGTTCTTTTTTTTTCAGCTTGCATAGCTGTTAGCATAGCTCTGCTGGAATAAGATTAAATTACTAACTTTTTGCTGCTTTGCTTCTCTGTGTGGTGTATTTGGGTTATTTTCCAGCTCACCTGATCCAGCTCAGGAAGCAGAAGTTGCACACTTCACAATCCCTGTCCTTAGCCCACCTAAAATCTACAGGTTCTTATAAAAAAACACTTATAAAAATAATAAAAATACAAAAGGCAGGTTCAACCCAAATATTTGGACCCATAATATTCCAACTTTGAAAAAGAAAAAAAAAAAAAAAGAAAGGAGAAAATTTAGTTCATGTTTTAACTCTTCTGATAGTGTGGATACACCACACACATCACAGGCACATTCCCTCCTTGGGCTGCCCTCCAGGCATGAGGAAGGAGGCTGGAAGCCCTGAGCATTTACCTGCTATAATGCCGTCCATCTGCTCCAGCGCGGCGGCCAACATGTCACTTGCATCACTCATCATCTTCTCTCTTCTCAAGGACGTCACCAGCTACACCATAAGGAGGAACAAGGCACCAGCAGGGCGAGGTGGATGCAGAGCCTCAGGTCTACGAGCCAGTCTGCAAGAGAAAAGTGCATTTCACTGTGTGGATGCTCAATGCAGACACCGCTGTCGCTGCGCGGAGAGCAGACGGGGCTGGTTGCTAGCACAAGCAAGACTTGGAGATGTTCTTCATCAGGCATGAACAGACATTTTAAAGTATCGCCTTAATAAGCTGGTTCCTAATTTTGGTGAGCCTCCAGCATGCTCTGTCCATGCGCTGGAGGAATCCCAGGGAACGCTTCAGAGGCCCCAAGAAGTGCTCCTGAGGAGCTCACCAAGAAGACACCAGCTCTCCTGCCGCTTAAGATCACTGCAACTCTGCAGTGTCTTTCCTGGGTGTCTTTCCTTCCTATCTGCCCTCCCCAGAAATCTCTTGGTAAAGAAGAGGAGCCAGAAAGTTTGTCCAAGTGTCCTGGAGCCTAATAATCCGAAATACAGGGTATATTG
>NW_010585081.1:221870-260108 GCF_000705375.1 Tinamus guttatus | reverse complement strand
CATTCCCCACCATGGACACAGCATGCACTCACTGGAGCTACCCGTGACAATGGAGCCGTGTCTTACTCTGAGATTTTGAAAACCAGAACTGCTTCCCAGGGAATATTCCCAGTAGGGTCTGGAAAAGCTAACCTGCCTGACACACTGCCCGCGGGGGTGAATTAGCAGTTTGAAATCCCTGAGGGCTATACAAAGAAAGCCCTGGTGCAAGTCAAGCACATGCTCAAGCCCTGTGCTGAGCTGGGGCCGCCGAGGTCGGGGCGTTCCCTCTCCTTGCAGCCCAACACAGGGGACGCACAGGCCATGGAAACAGTCCAGATGATTGTCACAGCTTTAACCTAGGTCACACGAGACTGCTACAAATATAGATAGGGAATGAAGCTAAACAAAAACCAGGAAGGAAAACTCCCTTTAGCCCTTTGCATGCCCTGCTGTTTGGGTGGGTATTAGCCTGCGCCACTGCTGACATCGCTGCTGCAGAAGCGATGAAGAAAGTTTTTCACATTAACTCTGGCGTAAACCCTGGCACAGGGTTACTAAAACCAAGACAAAACAACAACAACAAAAACCCTCGGATGTTATAAACTGAATTTTCCTTCCCACGGGCTGCCTGTCTGGCTTGACCCAGCCGATAGGTAGCTCTTACTGGAGGCTGCCAGCTCTGCTGAAATGCTATCCTTCAAAGGCCAGCGAGCATTTCATCCTCCAGAGCTAAATTTCCACTATGTGAGGAGGATTCAAACCCTAAGGCAACTTTCGAATAATGCCACGGAGACTCCTGAACTTAATGGCACAAGCTTTGTTTTACTATTTAGTTGCCAGAGTGAGAAAAACAAAAGCAAAATAAAATAATGATGTCACAACTCTTTAAAAAGGAAGTAGCACCATAATTCAAGATTTCTAACCTTCAAGTAGGTATCTCCAGATTTTACAACACAATCCACACCATAAACTTTCAACAATATAATACCTGCCATAATATGCAGGGCCCACTAAAAGATCTTTGGTGTGGTACCTACATGTGTGACAAAAATAAGTAGAAAACTCAGGTTTTGCAAAAGCATCCACCTGTGTAATTCTGAAGACAGTCTTGCCCTTTCTCTTCCAGACTTCCTGCCTCTTACAACTAGGTCCTGCCGAAGTTTAGTAAATGTGGATGACTGTGGAGTGTAAATCATCTACATCAGATCTATCTCTGGAGGTGAAGAGCACAAAGAGGAGCCCCAGGACTGTTGCTGTCCCAGACCAAAGGCTGATTCCCCACAGCCTGAAGGAGGAAAGGATTAAAAAGGCAAAGCAGCACCCAGATGTCCATCACCCAGTTAGCAAATGGGAACCATGCCCATGATTTTATCAATGTGAATAAACATCTGATCAGAGGGAGAAAAGAAAATGTATTGGCCTCTAACGCCAACAGCTGGGGATGATGCAACGAGATCCTGTTTTCCCCAGGAATTTGCCCTGGAAAGCGGTCATTGAAAACAAGCCTGGAATGGCCCCTCCTTCCCTGGCCACCTTCCCAGCACAGTGCTTCACATGTGGCAGGCAGGAAGCAAAGCTGCTGCCACAGAAAAATAATCCTGGAGGCAATCTTGCCTGATGAAGGCACAGGATCGCTTTTACTCTTCACACACCATCATCGGTGTGTGCGGCACGGAGAGGCAGGGGGAAGAAAACTCCAAGCCCTCGTACCCCAATGCGCTAAGGCACGAATCTGCGTCCATCAAGACAACAGGAGGAGGGAGGCAGAGGCAGGGGAGGCGCAGGGGAAATAGGGCTGTTAGATGCAAGTCCCAAAACAGCAGCCTTCTGCGTATCAAATTGCTCATCTGAAGTTCAAGGTCCGCCTAAAATCCAATAGGAAAGGAGGCAGTACCGAAACGTCAGCGGGTTATTTGGTACCGTCTGCAAGGGCACTGGGGCCGCCTTGGACTTCCAAAGTTTGGGAGACTCTTGGGCTGAGCACTGACACAGAGGACCTTCCCGGTCCTTCCCTAGCTTTGCTCACCATGACTTTGTCCTAACGGGAATAAGCCCTAACAAAACCCTCGGGGCCAAGCGTGCAAGACCCACCTCGAAGAAGCTCGGGGGAGCTCCTTGCCAAAACGAGGCATGGCTAAGGCGGAAGATGACGTCACATGGAATAACCTCCTTCCTCTTGCAAAAGCAAAAGGAAAGGAAAAGGAAAACCATTGTGCAAGCACACACTGATCTGCGACGCAGCAGAAGAGCCAGAAACCAAGGCGCACGCAGGGACGAGCAGGTAGGCGCGTGACGGTCAGCCCTGCCTCACCACCACCACAGACACGACTGGGAGAAAGCCAGAGCACCCGGGGCCGTGCTGAATGTGCTCTGCCCGGGGAGCCACTAAAAACAAGTTTTCCCTCGCTCTTCTAGAAAACCACTCACCTTCTCGACTCCCTCAGTGCACACACAAAAGGGCAGGATATTCTTCTGCTTTTTGTTCTGTTTTAAAAAAGAAGCAGATCCCTCTTCTGGTACTCGTAGCCCAACACCTTGCTCACGCTGACAAGCACAAGCATTACTTCATCGCGGCTGTATTTACAATGCCCAATTAAAAAAAAAATAGGCACATCTCCATTATCAGCCACAATTACTCTTATCACCAGCTGACATTTCTGCCCTAGCTCTCCCGTTATAAAGATGCCGTTATTTGGTCTTACTTGTTCAATGTCCTTTCCTCCGGCTCCGACACGCCAGTCTGGTTGCTAGGGCTATGCTGTTCACTTTTCAGTAGGTGGAGATTTTTTATTTTTATTTTTGAATGACATGCAAACCCTCTGGCTACGGCGCTAGGGAAGAGATACTCCAATCGACTCGCAGTGAAAAGCAAAACACTGCCCTGCAAATGAAACTAAGGAAGGCGAGGGACACAGCGGGGCTTTGGAGCTTGGTGAATGGGAACGGCAGGCTGAGGGATTCCAACGGCAAAGCTGCCTGAAACGAGATTTAAAAATTAGACATTTCATGAAGATGTCAGACTAAATAATAATAATAATAATAATATTAATAAAAGCACCTATGTTATGTATGTTGGAAATTATAGTTTTCCCCCTCCACGAGTTCTCTACATCAAATTACAAAAGCAGAGGCATCTAGAGGCAACGTTTTCAAGCCTATTTTTTGCTTTGGGAGGCTTTCATGCCGGATACCCACTTAGCAAACACACTATCCTACATGTAAGAGATGGCTGGGCAAGAGGTCCCAGCATCTTCTGGCTTTGTCTCCTTCACACCTCTGACCTGAACCATCCTCAGCACTTAGTTGTCACAAGGGCAAGCTTAGTCTGTTAAGATAAACGCCACTTCAGACACCTAATCACACCTATTTGTGCTCCAAGTGGTCAGCCAGAAGAGAAACTGCGCACACAAAAACTTATCTATAAAATACATTTGAATTACAAACAAAAGCTGCTTCAAACAAAAGAATCTAAAGTACTAGAATAAGTTTTGAAGACCCTGAACTATAGTGCTACCAGGCAGCGGCTTTTTAGCGCCTAATAACAAAAGTATTCAACAAATTTACACTAGGGGTCATTAGCATTTCTCTTAATAAAAAGGAAAAAAAAAAGAACATTTCATGGATTTCAGGCCTAAGGGAAAAAATAAAAAAGGGTAAACAACGAAAATAGATCACTGCTGAATGCATTGCTTTGGTATTTTACAGGAGAACAAACAAAATTTAAAAATGAAAATAAAATAAACGCTGGGGGTATCTTAATGGGAATTGCTTAGACAAATATCTTATCATGAGACAGGAAGAATAAATTACTTAGCTCCCAAATTCACCCCACAACATGTTTTGAGCCGCGCTACACTCTATGCCTCAAGCAAGGAACTGAGCAGACAACAAAAATTTTGATGGGAAAAATTAATTTTCAACACATTTTAGAGCAAACTGCTGTTTCTCACACTCCCTCCCCTCAGCTTACAAAGAAAAAAAAATAAATCTATTTGCAAAACAACCAAATTCGGGCTACAGCACTGTAATCATCCCGCTCGCTCCGCTCCGCTCCGCTCCCTCTCCCCCAGCAGCCCTTTTTTGACCGCATTTGAAAGGAATTCCATAAATCCAGCACGTGACGGGCTATTTTGCTGCGTGACGGACACGGCTCTGTAAATATTTTCGGCCCCTCGTAGTACGGCGCCTGAGGAATCAGCGCGTTATTTGCCCACGTGCTCAGCTCGGGCCCACGGGTTAGGGACAAAAGCCACGATTGAGACATTGGCCGCTGGCGCCCAGCGGCTCCCGCCGGCGCGGAAATGCCTCGCATTCCCCACGGACACGTCAGGGACGCGCTGCGGCCAGCGCGACACCCAACAAAAGGGACATTGTTGCTGGCAGCCCAAAAGGTACCACAGCAAAACACCGTAGGAACCGCCAAATCCCGAGCAGAAACCCATGTTTAGATCAGATTGCACAGCACGTGCCTCTTCCCTTTAGGTTTTTTGTTTTCTTTTTTCCCCTCTTTTTGGTGTTCCAAATTTATGAACTCCCATATCCAAAAGGGTTCAGCTTTGGATTTTGGACCTCCAAATTCAGGAGTACCTACATCCATCCACAAGTTTCCCTGCTGGAACTAGGCAAAGCATTATTTGAGGGCACTGAGGACCAAAAGCCCAGAAACCAAGTAGCATATTTCTAGCTTGAACTGAATTTTTACATGTGTAACTACTCATTTTCTGTAAAAAAAAGTCAATGATAATAATAATAAAAATCCCTTGCAATTCCACAGCACTAACAGTTACACTGAGAAAGCTTTCCCATAAATCCTACCATCACATCCCCCTTCCTTGCATCTGCATCTGGTTTTGTTATCCAAAGATTTATTTTTCAGGAATAATATGCTGAAGAAATGTGGCTCATCTGAAACATGATGTTTTATACATGAAAATACTGCAATAACATCTTGAAAGCCTCCCAACTTCTGAGCACTGGAGATTGCCTCTGTACGACCATGGCACTACTGATAGGCGAACGTTCTCACTGTACAGTGTGATTTGCAACACGACCTAAAAATCAAGGAGGGTAAAAACCTCACATGCTGAGGATTTTTTTTCTTCACTTGCAATGGGGATGAGAGAGAAAAATAAGGGGAAAAAAAGAGATAAAAAAAAATACGTTGTGGACCAATGAATTTTCTGTCTGTTTTTGTCTTGCGCACCTCAAAAACACATGGATCCTTCTATTTTCATTTTTTCCTACCCTAAAGCCCCATGCCAATAGCTCATGATGGAACTATGCCAAGGGCTTATTTTTAGGCAGCGCATTTAGGAATCTGAGAGATTCTAAATCAAGACAATCTGCTTTAGATAGCATATGACCATAATTCCTATTTAAAAATGACATTTTGCTTTTGGGATTATTAAAATGCCAGGTGCAGGTACTGTGCATGGCAAAACACAGACTTCCATTTCTGAAAAACTGCACACTTCAGAGCCGGGAAGCAGCAAGCAGCTCTCTCGGGGTGGGCTCCTTCCCCACACAAGGCTGCGGATCGCTCCTTAGGAGGGGGCCCCGTTCCCATCTCCTTCCCTCCTTCTCCTGGCAGACCAATGTCTCCTCTCCTCACACTTCCCTGCAAGGAGGTACTTTAATGCCCTTTTATGAGCTTTTCAGCCTCCTGCATCCCCAAGGCTAAAAGATTCCAGTGCAACAAGGGTTGAGATGTGCCTGAAGCTCAGAGAGACGCAGCAATTCCATTCAGTTTCTGCTATGGAAAATACACATGTGATCTTGTTTTTTTGCTGAAGGATGTTTAATGTAATCTGAGCGCACCCTAAAATTTTCAACACAGGAAGCCCTCATTGGACATGTAAGGTTTTAATGTGCAGAAGGGACAGGAGAAAACAGAATTACCTAAGAAAAAGTCTTCAGTACTGAAAAAGGAAAGAAAAAGCACCAGGATGCAGAGCTGTTTCCCTCCTTTCTCCCTCTTTTCAACCTCCAGATAAAGTTTATATAAAGCTTCAAAGAAAATGCAAGAATGTTTAAATTATTTTAATTAAAATTTTTAATTAAAACCTGGAACAGGCTGCTCAGAGAGGTTGTGGAGTTTCCTTCTCTGGAGATCTTCAAAACGCGCTTGGACGCAGTCCTGTGCCACGTGCTCTAGGTGACCCTGCGTGTGCAGGGGGGTTGGACTAGATGACATCTAGAGGTCCCTTCCAACTTTAAGCATTCTATGATTCTATGAAACATTTGTTTTCATAATATATTAAAGGTTAAAACTGTAGCCTCCCTGCTATTTTCATGGTTGCATGGGGAAAAAAGCTGCTAGTGTGTAATGTCTCCCAGCATTCTGCACACACAGGTAAGCCATAGCACAACCCACACTGCAAGGATGGAACAATACATCCAAGTATTTGAAGTCCTACCTAGCTCAACATTTATATACCTCTAATTAGCTCTTCAAATACACACACACACACCCTTGAGCTCTGGGAACTGCTAGAATAATCCAAGCAATTAAAAATTTTGATGCCAGAACCCCTGCGTGCCAAGAAGGGAAAAGAGCAACCCTGCACTTCGGCGCAGTTGGGCATGTTTTCACAAGCGTGAATGCCCAGCTGCAGAAAACTTACACCCAAGCTCTGAACTCTCTCAAAGTTCAAGGTATTTATTCACACTTTCTGCTCCACTAAGAGGAGAGCCACAGGCTCCACGCACAACCCCAAGGACGCATTTCCCAAAGACCACGATGCCCATGCTCCAGAGGATTAACTACTGCAAACCACAGCTTCGAGAACTTGAGGCACTCCAGCTGAATTTGGAGGACCCCGTGCTCGCGGTTGGCCGTGGGACAACGCTATCGAACGGGCTTCACGCCGCAGCAACCCCATGCTTGGGCTTCCCTGTCAGACTCCACGTTAAGTTCTCAGCGCCACGGGCTCAGCCAGCACGGACAGGGGAGCAAGGACCATGCACCCACCACGGTGCAAAAGCAAATGTAGCACCGAGCAAGCCAGAGCTTCCTGACTGGCAGCCCTCATTATATTTTGGATGAATTAATCAGCCTTAGTATTTCCATGCAAATGTTCTTCCGAATGCACATTTTCAAGATAAAACTTCAAAAACCTTGAGGGATCAGATACACCTTTAATGCTATGTATTTCTTTGAAGTATTTTCCTTTTTTTTTTTTCCGACAACATCTCAAAGTTTTCCCACTTGCATACACATCGAACTAGACATCTGATGTTGAAATAAGCAGATACTAAAGTATTTCACTTTCCCAACCTTTTCTTTGGGAATGGAAGGGGTACGGTGGAGGACTCAGTGTGTAGGAATATGCACAGTAACTATATGCAGGTTCCCACTATACCAGCTGGCCAGGATTTTCCTCCTGTTATCAAAGGTCAAGCGGAAACAGCCCCACGTGGGTCTGCAGATCCTGGTCCCGGCGAGCAGCAGAGATATCCTGCAGGATGCAGACGCTCTTGCTGACGTCAACCAGGAGCTTTTAATTGACGGGAAGTGCCGGGCCCACACGGGCCGCGGGACGGAGGAGGCCGTGCTAGGTGCAAAGGTCCACCCGTGCACCCGAAGCCCTTCACGAAGCTTCACCCGGGTGCGCTGGCCATCTTCAAAGGGTTCTTTGGAGGCGAGAGGGACAATTTGGCAGCACTCTGCAAACACGGCCAAAACTGCTGGTGGAAAGGGATGGGGCAACACATACCAAAATAAAACCCGTATTTTCTGCCTTGGCCTAGGACCCCACTGGACCAGCTGAAAAAAAGGCTGTCCTATAAGTTGTCCTCACTATCAAATACTGTGTTAAAAAGCCCCCGAAGCAAACAACTCCTGAGTCCCTGAGTCTCCCATTATCACCATAAGCACTAGACCAGCAGCTTCTTCAGAAACCACATAAACACCAGGGTTCAAACCCCTCTGTGATCTACACAGAGGGCTGGGAATTGCACAGAGCCAAGTCCTTCCTGTTCTGCAGCACTAAAGCAGTTCTAAAGGGCTGATTGTTTCTATAACAGATTCACAGAAACGCCCATTTTAGAACTTTTGCCCCCGTGTTTCCTTTCATTGGACCTGACTATTTTTCACGTCCCTACCAAGCCATCACTAGGAGGACTGTTTGCACGGGGGTTTCTATTTAGGTCTGAAATGCTGTGGATACTGTTTGCACCACTAAAGTTAGGACAAGATCCTCCCTTAGAGGTCTTGCCCTGCTGAATGAAAAGGAAGCATTTATATGGTCTGCTTTCGGCTTCCAGGCGGAGTAAATCCAAAACAGGCCCAAAAAAGTGTTCATTACATGTCTGCAAGAGAACTACATTTTCAGCCTAGGTCAGAAAATTAAAAAAGAAATTTGCTTATTTCAGAATATAAATCATCATACATCTTGATAGGGTCTTCACAGTTCTTCTCAGAGACAGCTCATCATTTATTTGTTGCTACATGAGCTATAGCATAGGCTACAGCATAGCATATGAGCTATAGTACAGGCATTTAAACAGGTATGAGAAATTGCCTCTTCGATGTCTGGCTAGAAACAGGCAGCTACAATTCATAGGTGGGTTGAGTCACTCACAGGGCGGTCTGCCTCTTTACTCACCCTCCTCCAACACTATTGAAACCCTATGGCAAGTGCTCTCCTTACAGCACTAAAACCTGCTGCTTGAAGTACATAGATTCATCCACTCCACAGTTTTGCTAGTAAAACACAGCTATCATGATATTTTACTTGGTTCAGGTTTTGCTGATAACTGCCAACACTTTTGCAAGCAAATTATTATGCACCAGCACGAGCGTTACTTGCTGTTGCTATGCCTTCATCTGTTCCACAGTACTGACATACCCTGAAAATACTGTGCTGCTAAAATAATAACTAAAATAATAAAACAAATAAGAAAGGCATTTTCCACACCACAAGTCCTTTAGAATATTATGGCTTCCTCTTTTTTAAACAGTTCTCTATAAGCTTTTGGCAGAGAGTTCATTTGACTTTACATTTAGCAATGAATAAAAAAGGCAAATATCACTCCAGCTTACTAAATGTTGGCTCCACATCTAACATCGAGAGTTCATACGTACATTTTGAAAAACAAAACAAAACAAAAAAAGGGTCGGGAATAGGTATCTCAGCACGGTAACAACCAGAATTCTGAATTTGAAGGTCACTGATTCATGTTGTCAGCATTTTTATGCCGCAATTTTACATTTTTGACAATTTCAAATAGCAGCTTTTGTTGCCTGCAAAGGTCTCATGAATCAAATGCATTCAGTCCTCAAGCAGTATCTTAATGAAATATCAGTTATTGTTCACTTTCTTGACTCGCAGGCAAATGGTGTCACTTTAAGGAGATAATCTTAAGCAACTCTCCAAGAACTGTCAAGAATACTAAATAGTCACTTCTGTGCTTTGATTTGCTGTTTTATTCCCTAGTATTCTATGTAAATGTCAACTAATTAAAAGCCTTACAAACAGGGTTTAAATTGCCTGCATTGAAATATTTTATTAAAAAAAAAAGTTAGAAAAATAACATGAACAACATGAACAGGACAGCTACTTCAATGGCATTCCATTTTTCTAAACTAGGGAATGAGTTATACTTGTTTTATCAAGTTAACCAAATATGGAGACTTCACAACCTCTTTGGTCAATCTGCTTCAGTGTTTCACCAAACCCAGAGTAAGGAAATTTTTTCTTCCATTCAAGTGGAATTTCTCATTTCAGTTTGTGCCTGTTGCCTCTTGTGCTGTCACTGGGCACCAGGTAAAGACAGTCTGGTCCTGTGCTCCTGACACCTTCCCCTCATGTTTTTACACATGCTGATAAAATCAGGCCTGAGCCTGCTCTTCTCTAGGCTAAACAGCCCCAGGTCCCTCCACTTCTGCCCCTATAAGAGATGCTCCAATCCCTTTATCACCTTTTGGGGCCTTACTGGGCTTGTTCCAGTAGCTCCATATATCTCTTGCACTGGGAAGCCCAGAACTGGGCACAGTATTCTAGATGTGGCCTCACAAGGGCTGATCTGAGAGGAAAGATCTTGATCTCCCTCAGCCTGTTGGTAACTGCCTTCCCTGCCAGCCCAGGACACCACTGGCCTTCTTTGCCATGAAGACACATTTCTGGGTCATGGTCTATTTGTACACCAGGTCCTTCTCTGCAAAGCCTGTCTTCAGCTGTTCAACCCTCAGCACGGGGTCATTCCTTCCTCACTTGCCTTTGCTGAACTTTGCAAGGTTCCTCTCTGCCCGTTTCTCCAGCCTGTCAAGATCCCTCTGAAAGGCAGTACAACAGCCTGGTGTTTCAGCCTCTCCTCCCAGTGCTGTATTGCCTTCAAACTTACTGGTGGTTCTCTCAGTACCATGATCCACATGGGATGTTAAACGATGTTACGATGGGATGTTATGGTGGGATGTTAAACAATACCAATCCCTGGGGAACACCACTAGCAACTGGCCTCCAGCTGGACTTTGTGCTACTGATCACAACCCTCTGCCCAGCAGTTCAGCCACTTTTCAAGCACTCGGCAGTTATCTAGTCCATACTTCACCAGCTTGCCTAGGAGGCTGTGGTGGGAGACAGTGTCAAAAGCCTCAATGAAATCAAGCTAGACAACATCTGCTGCTCTCCCCTCATCAGCGAAGTCAATCATCTCACCAAAGAAGGCTATCAAGTTGGTTAAGCAAGATCTCCCCTTCATAAATTCATGCTGACTACTCCCAATCACTTTTGTGTCCTTCACATGCCTGCCAGTGGTATCCAGGATGAGTTGCTACATCATCTTCCTAGGAACGAAGGTGAAGCTGATTGGCCTAAAGTTCCCTGGATTTTCCTTCTTAAAGACAGGAGTGACATTCGCTCTCTTCCAACACCCAGAAACCTCTCCTGATCACCCTGACCTTTCCAAGATAATCAAGAGTGGCTTTGCAAGGACACGGGCCAGTTCCCTCAGCACTGGTAGGCACATCCATCAGGGCCTAAGGACTTGCAATGTTCACTCTGATCTGACAAAGTACAAGGCTGCTTGTAACAAGCAACTCCTTCATAATTAGGAGTGACGGTGCTTGCTCTTCTCCTACCTGAGGGGCCTGCAACCTTCCCAGTTCATGAGACTTGGGGGAGACTCTTAACCCTGACACTAGAGTGAGAGGTCAGAGAGAGGATCTGCACTCAGAGGGCAGCACTCCAGCTTCTGCCCTGGGGAAAAGAGTGGGAATGACATATCCCCAAAGAGCAGACTACCTCCAGTTCATAACCAACACTGAGACACTATGGCCAGACAGCGGTGGTACTCTTAGCTACAAGAAAAATTCTCACCCAGTTGCAAGCAAGTTCCCATGCCACAGATACTCCTGGGGCTGAATTTGGTGCTTGTGGAGCATGCTAGGAGCTGCTCAGGGCCCCGACCAGCCGCTCTGCACACACACGACACCCCACACAGAGGGAGTTGGGCCCATGAGGCAGCAGTGGACCAAGGCAGGAGACTTCCAGTGTAGGTGAGAATAAGTAATTTTGAAAAAACTACACAGCAGCCCATCAACACAAAGACAGGTCAACACTGCAAAGAGTAGAATATTTTCCTAACTCCCACTGGCAAATTTAAGAGAGAGAACCTGATTGAAGTCAGGCATAAAGACGGAGTAAATTGGCTATTAAATCAAAAGAAATGACATACCTAAACCACAGTTGCCCCAAAGGGCTTAGATTAAAAGTTGCTAACCTTGAGATTCCAGTTACCTTGTCTTCACATTAATTTTAATGGGTTATCCTACCTGAGTAAAGCACATGTTCTTCGACCTGTGTAAACAAACTTTTTTTTTTTTTTTTTTTTTTTGAGAATTGGCCCACAGGACGGAACATTTTTCAAAGAGACAGAGAGTTGGTGCCTCACATGGAAATAGCACCCAGGAATTTCAAGCACAGCTCTACACCAAACTGCTGGTTAAAATAATGGAGATTTGTGTGGAGGGTGCACGTGAGTGTGTGAGTTTGCTTAAGCAAAGATCACTGTTACTTAGCATGGGTGGATATTCAGCTTGTGCCTGGCAACTGTTATCTTGTAAATAATCGGCGCTACCCCTGTCTGCATCCCAAGCAATTCACCCTCAAATCATTCAGAGCTCAGCACAGCACTGGGGAGAGAAGCATCAGGTGGCATTTCCTACCAGCACTGCAAATTAATACAATGGGTTTCTGAAGCAGGAGAATGTAAATTAACACATTAAAAAAAGAGAGAGAGAGAAACACACCCAGCAGACATACATACCAAAGCACATTTGGCACCACAAAGCTATCTCTGGTCACTCTGCAACAGCGGTCTGTACCTTCGAGATTTCTCATCCAAGAACTGCAATCCCAGCTTGATGCTACATTGTTTGCAAGATCTGCCAGGATCCCCAAAAGCTGGCGTGGCTCCAGGCCAGCAGCCCCATATAGGGCAGAGCTCCAAAGAGCCGCATGCAAACGTCTAATAGCAGTAACGACAACACGTCTCCTCTCCCATTGTAATGCAAGCAAGGCTCCCAGCTTGCTCAGAATAAAAAAGGAGATGATAACGCAGCCATATCTCAGTCCTCCTTGGTATGGATCACCCCATTCACTACAGCTGTCATAATACACTGCAAATTACACACACCTACTTTTAATAACGCAAACCTCAGACCTGTCTACATATTTTGTGGTGGCAGGAATTAACAGCCGCTGACAACCAGTCAGATAGCAGGAGCATTAAGAGGAACAGCTGACTCCATTGCTACTACTTGCTGTGTACGTACGTGCCTTCCTGCCGTTGTCATCACCTACGCTAATGGTTTCTTCTGCCGCTGGGGCAATGTCGGTGGGCTTCCCTTGCCCCTTCTCCCAGCGGGAGCTCGTCTAGCAAGAAGATCAGCAGCGCAAATCCACTCCAAGTCTGCTTTCCCTCCTTTTTATTAAGAGAAGAAAATTGCTGTCTGAACACACAACCATAACCTTAATGCTAGCGCCAAGCAGCAAGGAGCGTCTTCGCATCAGACCTATGGATTTTGGAGTCCCGGTTGACAACAGGTTAACCATGAGGCAGCAATGTGCCCTCGTGGCCAAGGAGGGCAATGGGATCCTGGCCTGCATGAGGAGGAGCGTTGCCAGCAGGTTGAGGGAGGAGATCTTGCCCCTCTGCTCAGCTCTGGTGAGGCCGCACCTGGAGTATTGGGTGCAGTTCTGGGCTACCCAGTACAAGAAGGACGTGGAGCTTCTGGAGAGGGTCCAGTGTAGAAGATGATTAAGGGACTGGAGCATCTATTGTGTGAGGAAAGACTAAGCGAGCTGGACCTGTTTAGCCTGGAGAAGACTGAGAGGAGATCTTATCAATATGTACAAATACCTGAGGGGAGAATGTAAAGAGGATGGGGCTAAACTCTTCTCGGTGGTGGCCAGTGACAGGACAAGGGGTAATGGGGACAAATTGAAACACAGGAAGTTTCATCTCCATGTGAGGAAGAACTTCTTTCCTGTGAGGGTGACGGAGCCCTGGAACAGGCTGCCCAGAGAGGTTGTGGAGTCTCCTTCTCTGGACATCTTCCAAACCCGCTTGGATGCCACCCTGTGCCACGTGCTCTAGGTGTCCCTGCTTGAGCAGGGGGGTTGGACTAGATGATCTCTAGAGGGCCCTTCCAACCTCAGCCACTCTGTAACTCTGTGATTCTATCACCCAGACCAGGACAGAAGACTTGTGGGGACTCTTTGGAGCACATGAGATCCATGCTAGTCTCTGCACCCAAGCACATCGTACCTCCTACATCATTGCCCACGTTGGAGCCTGGCAGTGCTCTTGTGAGAGCTGTGTATGGAGTCCCTGAATAAAGACCCCTTTCTTGGCAAAACAGGCACCAGACAGGCAACACATACTGTACTACTGAAGATACAACCCATGCAAGCGCGGGCGCAGCCAGCCATTCTAGATAACTGCAAGATGCAAAAGTGTGAACCTCTGTGCAGTGCCCAAATCTGCCAGGAGAGCAGCAAACAGTAGCAAACTGTGGTCCTAAGCATAAGAAGCAGAGAAAGGAAATCAAGGCAGAGAAAGGCACCTCACCCACAAAGAGGCTCTTTAAATCCCCTGGAAGTGGGCAATCCCAGGGAGGCTTTGCTGAGTTGCTAGATTATTTGGGAGCTAAAATGCTGACAGCTGACAAGGCTGCCCAGAGTGGCACCTCCTATTTGGGAGATTTTCATCCCATGCTGGGAGCAGGTAAGAGGGCCCCAGAGCAGCTCTGAGTTTGCTTTGGGTCTTCCCAGCAGCGCAGTGGCAGATGTGAGACGCGCAGCCCTTTTCGGTGCCCTCACAGCAGCAGGAGCGGGCACCTCATCCCACTGAGGCCTATGGCACCTGCTACATGATTAACATGAGGTGCCTGTTTGACTAACGGACCAAAGCAGGTCCCAAAAGACAGATCTTCCCAAACTTCCACAATCTGCGGGAATTTCAAGTAATATCGCAATTCCCTTCTAAGGACCCTAATAAAACCCTTGCTTATCTATCTCAGCTGAAGAGTCAAGTTTGCAGCAATGACATGTTGCATTTCACTACCGATCTTGCTCCCAACCACTCCAGCCAAGCCTGACACCACTGCTACACACAAAAGTAGTTGGGATTGGTTCATAGGCTTTATCACCTTTCAAGCAAAAAGTTTTGCTGTCCCTACTTTAATGCAGTATTTCTAGATAAAGTTTATTTAAGGTAATACAGGCTCATTGTGACCATCTGCTTTGACTCCATACAGAAAAAAAACCCACAAATTAACTAGCAAAGCAGGGCAGATTAGGGATGCTCTGTCCACTGCATGGTGGAAACGCAAGGAGTTTGCTGAGCAGCATGGAAAAGCCTCAGCAAGACAGCCTTGGAGGAAGCTCACCCCCTTCCTTCCACAGAGACAGCAACTTAGCTAAAAATTAACAGCCTTTGCCACTGATGGGAAGGAGCAAAAAGCTGCCCCCTCAGCCATCAACCTGCAGAGATTGGTCAGAATACTGGTTTAGTAGCTATTGATTCTTATCACTATTGAGTCTCATACAACTGTTAGTTTTCCTGGTGTGATTTCAAGCCATCTGCTGCAAAGGACATCAGAAAGGAAAAGATTTTGTGATAAAAATCCCAATGTTCTTGTACCTCCTCCAGGTGCTCAGGTTGCTGGTTTGGTTAAAGTGAAACAGACTGAAACCTTTGGCCTTACCCTTATATGAAACACGGTATGATTCAGTCGCTTTGGATTTCCTCTTGTGAAGCTGGGACATTTGGCTTTCCTACTTCCTACTGTAAGTAACTCCCATTTGTCCTATTTAGGGGATCTTAATTAACAGTATTGCTCATAACCAGATTATATGGCATTTATTCTGAAGAGTAAGGCATACTGATACAGCCAAATATTCAATATAAACAGCCCATGGTTATACATGATGACATTTATATACCGGATTAGAAAGTACTAAGAGGAATTGCGGATGTAGGGCACATGACCCTCCCTTCCATTCAAAGGCAATTATTTTAATACGAAAGTGTGATGCGTTCTCAAAAACGCTTGCAGTCAGGCAGCTTTATCCCCAAAGCCTGCACATCTTGGAAGAGCAATTTCGGGTGCATCTTCAGTTTTGAGATAAGAGAACATCTGGCAGGTCGTTTGTACCAAATCAGCACACGTGTATGTGCTTACTAGGATGTAAGGAGGATTGGGACAAATGTCAATTTTATGCAACACTAAAGTGATTCAAAAAAAAATGAGGTTGAAAAAAAACACAAATAAAACACTACATGAAGCTTCTGCTTAGGCCAATCTTTACTTTTAACCACCACGATTTTTGTAGCCATTGCTGGCGGCGAGATACGCCGTCAGAGGAGTGCAGTGCTGTTCCTTAGCAGATTCCTACTGTGAACTGCAAATTTTCTTTTGCCTGGTTGCTGGAACTGGTCCCGCTGCTGTTGTCCTTCACCCTTTTTCACTTGCACGGTGACATCCTCCAGCTACTCACACTGCAGGCTGCCACCTCATTAAATTCAAAGGGGTGGTGTACAGTTTTCCTCATGAAACCAAAAGTAGCCAGGCTCCCTCGACATCCCTTGTCAAACCTGCCCAGTGGAATCTCATCCTTTCCATGACCGGAGAAAGGGAAGGCGGAGAACCATCGAGTTGGCTGCAAGAGCAGCTTCGCACTTGACAACAGTTGCTTTTTGCATCGAGATCTTAAACTTCCCAGGGCCCTCTTGACAACTTTGATGTCCCAGGTGGAATTAAACTTCTCAGACCTGCTCCTAGGGAAGAGCCACTTGTATGAACAGCCCAGGGATGCAGTGGCTGCTCCGCCGGGAAGGGGAGCGCGTGCCGGGTGCCAGTGATGCAACGGACCAGGCGGCTGAGGTGGTTTCTCATCGGGGTGGCTGCTGAATTTTGCAATCCAAACATCACAGCTGTCGGGGTAGCACCAGCTGTTTCCCAAAACCACTCCTAGTAGCACTGTAGAAGAAGAGTAGCAAGCAGCAAGGCTATGCAACAAGGCTTGCACATGAGGGCGTGCAGATAGGGGCAGATTTCACGTGGACGTTGCAAATTGAGGCTCCTCAAAGTTAGGAAGTGCTCCAAGTTCTCCTGCTTTATTTCAGAACGGAATTTTTTAAGTTATACAACTGAAACTGGGGAAGGGGCAGTAATTAAGCTCATCATATGGAGCTGTACTCAAGTACCCACTCCCAGCACCTACCTCCTCTCTCCCTCGGGCCTTGTTTTTCTCCCTCCTCCACCAAGCAGCCTTCTGGCTACCATCTCCCACTTCTTTCCTTCTGTTCACACTGGCGCCTCCTCTCCCATCGCCGGTTTCCCTCTCCGGATCCGTTTCTACTCCCTTGAGCGCCTGTGTTATTTCTGATCCGTGATCAGCCTGCGATACCTGGCAGCTTCTGCCTACCCTTGGCCACTTGGGAACAGCTTGGAGGGAGCAACGAAGCGTCCCCCTGCCCTGAGTTCTCGTGCCTGGCAAAACTGCGCACGGAAATGACGAGATGGCAGGAAAAGTCCCATTGAGCCCTACAGTTTCTGTAACAAGGACTGCCTGGTTGATCTTGGGGACGTGGGACCCTCAGGAGCTGACACTGCACAGTGGCAACACGGTCTCTTACTCCAGACTATCAAGGCTCTACATAAGAGAGGGAAAATCGATTCCTCTCAAAGTTGAGCTGTTATCCAAGTTTTGGTGAATCTGTCTCTGGGGGGAATAGAGGAGGAAGAACTGTCTGGATTGTAAAGTCGCTCTCTCTTTTAATGGCAAATGCCTAACTAATACACAGAGACAACAGACACGAAGCTGGACAGAAAGCAGCCCGGGAACTTCTGTGAACTGGTGGAGGAGCAGCAAAGGAGCTTTCAGGAGAAAGATAAAGAGACTCTTCCTGTAATTCCTGCTCCTCTGCCCCGAGCCACTGTTTACAGAGCCGATCAGCTTTCCTCCCCAAGAGAGCTGAACTGCTCCAATACAGATGGTTCTCCAAGGCATCATAGACTTTGTAAAGCCCACAATTCCTGAAGAAAGCAGGAGTTTAAACCAGTATTCAGCAATATTGTTATCTCCTCTGTAGCAGAGTTCAGAGGGACTATGCACCTGCAGTCAACTGTCCCGTACGCGGCATGCAACACGTTCGGGGACCGATCGGTTAATCAGGCAGCAGTAAGCCCTCAGCATGTCCTAGAGCCCAGCGCAGTCATATAAGATTATTTCTACAGATGAAGTCAGCTCAGACACTACTCCCTGGGGGGAAAAAACCCACAAACCTGTAGAGCGCAGTGGATGAAACAAGAAAGAATTATTTTCTATACATGCCATGTGTCAACACAGCACCCATTTAGCAGGTCTAACTCTTCCTATTTCAGGCTCAGCTGGAAAACAGGATTAAAAAAAAAAAAGTATTTCCAAATACATCAGAAAATATTTCCATGTGCTGCTGGTTGGAGAGAGGATTAGGAGTGAAGGAACAGAGCAAGTCACCAGGAAGCCAAATAAGCCCTCCCCTCCCCCAGCCACCCTAGTTATTCACATGCTGCTTTAGATGCTCCAGGCAATTCCTCATCCACCTCCCTCCAACCACACACTGAGATGCAATAACCACGGCAGTAAGTTAGGGAATATATTAACGCAGAGAGATGATGCGTTTTGCCCACACTGCACATCAACCAAGGCGGCCGGGCCGCGAACGGCTGCAGCGGCCGGACGGAGCAGCCGAGTCCCGGCCCCGGGGCTGCCGAGCGCCCAACGTGCAGCCACCACAGCGAAGAGTTAAGAGGGCTGGGCTGGATCGTGGAAGATAAACATCTTTCCCCAGCATCTCTCGCTCTCTTTCCTTTTGCTGCTGATGGGAATCAAACTTTCTTTTTTCCCCTCCCTCTCTCCCGAGTTTGAACGAGGAAGAGGTGTGGTGCTGCATAAGAGGCGAAGCCGGGATTTCAAGTTCTGATTTTGTTTCTTCTCTCATGGCCTAAAGTCACTTGACTGCGCTGGCTCCTTTTCTCGTTCTGCAAAATGGGGCAAATAATTAGCAACTACCACCCCAGTGTTAGAGAAATTATTTAATTCGTAGCTGTACAGCTCTTTGAAGATGCAAACAAAGTGCCAATGATTATTGCTAGATGACGATGATGATGATATATTTTTCCCCCAAGCTTCTTAAGGGAAGAAAAAAAAAAATACAATCAAGCAACCATATTTCTAATGAGATGCAATACCCTGAAAGTAGGGCATTTTAAAAGAGATTGGACAATCTTTTTCCAGTTCAGAAAGATTATTCCTAATATATAAACCTCACAGGATTATAAATTCATGAAAAGAAAAATGTCATTCGACTAGCTACCTGCTGACAAAATAAGCTTGTCTAAATAAACAGGGAAAATATATACTCTTTTCTTTCTTTTTTTTTTCCTCCTCTCTTTGAGAGAGCAAAAAGAATTTCTCAAAGAAGCCAAGGCAAAAACAAAATGAGACTTGAAAGCTTTGTGGGGGATGCACTTAAAATTTCTGAATATGAAGGAACTGTCAGGACTGGAAAAGTCAATTAAATAGAAAGGACTGGATAAGGCAGTGGGGAGGGAGCGCACTGTGCAAGAGGTCACACGCTGGATAAACAGGGCGGTGTGCTAAATATTTATGGATAAATACAACTCCCTTTCTCTCCTTGGCCATGGACATAGGAGAGACGTATCAGAGAGCTGCCATCAGGATTCCGGGTGAACAGGCCGTTAAATGACATTAATTTTACCCAAACCACATCGCCAAGTGCCTGAGCCAAAGCAGAAAACAAAACAAAACAAAACATACTGTTCTCTGCAAGCAGCAGTATTTCCCTCTCAAAACACTCTGACTTTTAACACCACTATCAAAAGCCCCAAAAAGCCCAGACAGGGCTGGCTCTGGCAGACAAGTTATCGAAGTGCTAATAAATGCAAGTAGCACAAGTAGCCTTTTAGTTTTTTTCCTCCTGTACTCGACGCAGCACTGATTAAAAAAGACTGATTTTTTGCCTTTTGCATATGGGTAACACAACAGAGCGGACTAGATGTGCGCTGTTTTGCTAATGCCCATGCATGCTCTGTCTCCATCTCAGATATCAAGGTAATCTGTCATGTGCAGTTGGAATTTGGCACCTCAATAAAGCACCTCTAAGGCTTCTTTTCTTTTTTTTTTTTTTTTTTTTTTTTCTTTTTTTTCCCTCCGTGAGCTATAACATGGACTGTCAGCGTGATGTTTCACAAGAGGCTAGGGAACAACAGGATGGAAATCCATGCTTTTAAACCTGAACAGAGGCAACAGGCAGTAGTACTGAAACTTCAGTCAAGACATCTGCACAGTTTGTGTGGCAAGAACAGAGCTCATGTATCGGGCTGAACTTGGGGCAACGCAGGAAGAAACTCCATGTCCATCATCTCATGGGAGAGGCAGACAGAAGTTTGCTCCAGAGTCCACTGTTGCTGTCAACACTGAGTCAGAAACGGAGATTTCTTGCCATCTTGCTGGAAGAGGCGTTTATTTATTTACTTAACGGCGAAAGCAAGTAGCAGGGGGAGAAATCAGTTCCAGCTTTCTGGACAGATTGCCCAGAGAAAGGAAGGGATCTAAGTGAAGCAGAATGCCTCCAAACACCAGAAGCACATTGGCATCCGCGCCGCCGGCTCGAGCAGCGCCGGGCACCAGCCGTCACCGCCGGGGCCAGACACGGCCCCTGGGAGGGCGCCAGCACAAGGGACAGGGAAATAAGAGAGATTTAGGTCCCTCTCATTCGGACCTAGTGACCGGCTGGGAGGCCACAGGGTGAAAACACGGAGGAAGCCCCGGGCACATCGCAGCTGTGAGGCGTGCGGCTGACACAGTGATTCCAAGCAGCTCCCTGCATAAAGAGACAGCTGGAATTTAGGAAGCTCAAGCCTTTCACAAGACAGATTATACTCCAATATCCAAAACAAAGCGGACAAGCAACGACCATTCCCCCAAAAACACTTGCTAGCTCTGACATGCTCTGGGCTACTTGGATCACACCAGGCTAGACCAATGGCAAAATGTTGCACCTTGAAGTCAACCAAGAGGGCCATTTCCAAGGGCTAACACAAGCAGAAGCAATATCCATCGACAAATCCTGCTGGAAGTTGTAAGCAGCCTAACCTTAAAAACTTTTATTTCCAAAGCCCAAAGAGGCTGCTGTGTAAGGTATCAAGCAGAAAGACAGCAGATACATAGTGGTGAGGAACAACTCAGTGGGCTGGATTACTCACCCAGGGGAGCAGACTCAGTGCTGATCTCCACCGTCACTCTTGAGCCAGCGCCACTAATCCATATAAGCTTACTGATACCTAAAGGAGGGAAACAGAGAAATAATTTCAGCAAATGCCACAGAACTAGAGGCATCTTAACAGCGAGACCTTACAAGAACTGATTATAAAGTGGCCTGGGATTAGGATGCAAGATGGATGGTATACAGCGTAGCATTGACAAAAGCCTCCGGTACAAATAGATTGAAGGATGAGAACAAATGTACAAATAGGAAGCGAGTTTGTTTATTCCTAGTAACGCCCAGTAACATTAGCTCTCAGTATTTCCAAATTATGCTTTCGATCTGTGCCTTAAAAAAAACATTAAGGACCAACACAAACGAGTAGTTGCCCTGGGGCAAAAAAGATAACTGCAAATAATTCAGTAGGCAGTACCTCAGTGAAAGCAGAGAGAATTCAGATGGATTCCCCTCCAAAAAAGAGGGGATTTCAAGCCTGGATGCTGAAACGTGTACTAAAGTCTCAGGGCACACAAATGATTAGGTGATCATTGCTCCTCAGAACAGATCTTTAAATTAGACCAGACAAAAATCTCAGCAATAAAACACAGAGAGCACAAAGGACAGGGGCACATGAGCCACGCAAGCAGACTCCTTCACAAGACTGGGGCTTCAGGCTATTGCAACAGAATAATTACATACTGAGCCCAGTGCTACACAGGAAAAAAAATCTGTCAGATGGAAAAAGAGACAAAATCTGCTAGGCGAGGGAAGGGGAAAAAAATAGAGCACTTGAGGTTTCTATAAAGGGTACTGCAGAATGTCATGGACAAAGCTAAGGGAAAAATGTTACTTAGCAGTGTTATTTTAAGTGTGCTTAAAGCACCACCAAGGGCTCCGATGGAAAACCTATAATTGGAGGGAGCTTCTCCTCTTCCTCCCCAGCGCTGAACTCCAGGAACTCAACGCGGGGCTCCCGACTCAGTCGGAGCCTCGTTCCTTGGTCGCCTTCTCCCCCATGGAAATGGCCTGCAGCACAGGGAAACCCCGGCAGTTTTTCCAAAGGATGCTCACTGTGTCCCGCTTCTGCTGGATCCGTCCCCCTTTATTCAGGGGTGAAATCCCTGCGAGAGCAGGGCTTGGATGAGCGTGTTCTTCCCACAGGGCAGTGCCTGCAGCTCTCACTCATTTACGGGCACCAGCAGCTCTTCCTGAGTTTCCCTAGCCTGACTATTTTGGTAAATCAAAGATGTTCTTTGTTACTGCGGTTTGACAGAAAGTTTTAGTCACTTCCTCTCGAGCAGGCTCAGCACTGCACAGGCAAAGCCCGCACCTCCGGCAGCAAAGGACAGTCACTCACTGCTGAAGGGAAGAGAGGAAAGAAATCCACGCATTTCCCAAAGAGTGAGCTAACTAAGAGGGAACTAACTGTGTACTGCTTTGTGAGCTCTTCCCGGGAGATTCAAGGAGGCATTTCACACAAGCGCTAGGGGAATCGCCCACGTAGTTTTCTTCTTCCTTCCTCAACTCCATTTTCTCTAACGAGTCTGCCTAGAAATCCCAGATTCCCTCTAATCCTACAGCTGAAGGAAACTGCTCCTACTCCCCTTCAGCTTTTACAAGATGGATTTCAAATTAAGCTCGCAAACCCAGCGGGGCTGGCAGCGATGCTCACTCGGCGTTTCCCCTGAGCAAGCAGGGCCCAAGACGCAGCGGCCCGGGGGGATTTCACCTCCCGACTTGCACTGCAACCCTGGGAAGGCCCCCAAGCCTCCCAACATTCCCAGGGAGAGGCAGGGCCGCACCTCTATTTCTCTTCTTTATATCTGCTGAAAACTTGGTTTCAGAGACATTTTAGAACAGTGTGTCTGGAGAGGGCTGCGGCCAAGTAACATGGTTTACATCTGCTCCCTGATAGATAAAGATCAGCTTTGCCTCTTCGTTTCTGGTCAAGAAAAAAAGGTTGAGTTACAACATCTGAAAGATTTCCCCTCTTTTCTACTAAAAACATCTGGATAACACGGGACTCAACTAGCCGCAAATCAAATTACTCCTCCTTCCCACACGCTTGTTTTGATGCCTGCATGTTTGTGTTTACATTGAAAAGCTACAACAATATTTTTTCCTGCTTTTTGAAGAAAACGGGGCGGACCACTCTATAGGCAATGAAACTCCCCCCAAACTGGTATTTCAGCATCTCCCATCACCGCCACAAGGCCCAAAGCACTTCCCGGGCTCAGGATCCTGCACACGCAGCAGGAAAGGGGCCGAATTAGCGGCAAGGGCTGGTTCTGCGCGACGTAACAAGACCACAGATTTATCTGCTGGTCCTTTGGGTGTCTTACGCCTCGTGGATGCGGCCAGGCTGATGCCCCGGGTAGGTCATGCAGCCACCTCAGCACCCAGAACTTGCATCAACACAGGACATTTGCAAAGCTGACGTGGCCATTTAGGACAGGATCAACTGGACAGCAAAACTGGGCTTAGCCTGGGGCAGGGGACAGCGCAAGATGAAGCGGCCAAAGTTTGGCCAAACAGAGTGTTTGCAAAATTAATCAGGAATATTCAGACAGGATTTGCTGCCAGACATGCTATGGGAGCGAATAACCATATCAGAGGTGGAAGCTGGCGGCGCTGCTTCTTCTGGAATCATCGGACAGGAGATGCCACCTCCCAGCTCCAAGTAGCCACATTCAGCTACCAAAGACTTTTCCCATTGCATTTTTTTTTTTTTTTAGCCACACTTAAAAACCTGACTGAACAAACATGCTTGGCCACAGCAGTATCGCATCCTACCGCAAGCAGGTGAGCCTGAACGTGTCACTGAAGCCACAAGCCTGCAGCACCCAGAACAACACAGCGAGCAAACACCTCCCAGCAGCACACTGAGTGTTATTTATTATTCTTCCCTGACTCAGAAGATTATAGCAGATAGATCATTTAATAAAGCACTTTGTCAAAACTGCAGAAAGGAGGAAATTACAACTGCAGGAAGTTTAAAGAGAACCTCTCAAATCGCTAGCTGATCAGCGCCAAAGTGAAATGAGACATGATCTGTGCAAGGAAAAATTTGAAGGCTATGACTAATTTTGTATTAATCACCGGCCCAGCCAACCTTGGAATTGGAGACTGAGTTCTTTCTTTCAGCTAACTCATTGTTTTAATTCGACAGGGCAAAGGAGCAAGTTATGCAGTTTAGCTCCTGTAAAAATACGTGAGTCAGCTGACAGAAGATGCAGAAATGACCAGGAGACATGGAAGATTATTCTATGAAGTTAATTAAAGCTCTCAAGCCCGCGGTCCCTCCGTGCTCTTTAAGTAGTACGGCAAGAAGCCCTCGCAACCAGAGAGGAGAGAATCCATCCCTCCTGTGCGCAAAAAGATGGTCTCCACTAACGCAAAGAAGATTCCCAGAACACTGGTTTTGTCAGTGGTGTGCCTCTCAGTTCTTCCCTGGCAGTTCTTCACTTTCTGCTGGCAGGAAGGTGATTAAGTCCGTTGATCTTGTTCATCACACGGCAGGTGAGAGCCTGCAGAGCAAACAGCATCTCCACAGGCCATTTTGGTCCTTGCAGAAACACCAGTAACCTGTTGGGATCCCAGGCAGCCCTGGGACAGGCAGCCAAGGGGTAATGGGAGTTTTCTTAGAGAAGAACACACTTTTAGGGTGAGACAATCACAACAGGACTAAAACACTGCAACTGCTATACCAACAGGCAGAGATTATCAAAGATTTCACTCTCTCTCACAGGCTCCAGTTTGGACTTGTTCTTCTACAGGTGCCAAAGAGCCAAGAAAGGTTTACAAGAAAGATTGTTTAATGCTTGATATACTCTATATATACACACACTCTATATATACCCTAAAATAGCAAAGAAGGCCCTGCTATATTAATGCCATTATCTTCTTGTTTTGCCTCTTCTTGCCAATGACTTGTGTCTTCTTGCTCAATACTGAAAACGTTTCCAAATAAAAAGAGTTTGGGTTTTCGCATAAGGTTTTCCATAACATTTCCATTAAGATGCCTGTCCTTCAATTATCCTTAATGCTTATGGACACCCCTCACTTTTAAGTCTGGTCACAGCACCATCCAGAAGGAACACAACCAGCTCCAGCAACACTGACTCACAAAACTTGTTCTTGAGGCACCTGCATCCAAACTCGGTGATTCCAGGCTTGAGAAGCGGGGTGAAATCTCAGCTGACCAATGCCAAAAACTAAAAGCATTTATCAGGAAAAAGAACAAAACACACAAGCTTTTTGTTACTAAGAAGGGGTAGCCAAAGGATTTGAGGAATAAAACCCTAGAAATTAAGATCAATGTGGCCAGATGCTTCCCCAGCTTCTCAGATAAAAGCTTTATCCATTTGTTCTGCTGTTTCTCCACACATGCAGTTGCTTCAGTCCTTTTAAGTTCGTTACGTGCTAATACACATGCACAATAGGATTCAGATGTTATGTTTTCATGTGTGCTACAAATAATCCCAGAAATACCATTTCTGCTAATCACATTGTTCCACGCAGTTTTAGAGCACATGATTACAAACTAAACCCCTTGCCGCATGTTTTTTGGCCTGGATTCTAAAGGAAATTAAGCTTATATGGTAGTGTTGTCTGTCAGTCCTCACCCTATTAAATTTCCAATTCACTAGTCTGTTTTGACCGCATTTGGCAGAAGGGAAAGAGATCCGAATAGGTGATAGAGCCTTACATCTTTGGGAGAAATTAGTGCCTAGGTAGACAGACATCCAGTTTAGCCTCGCACAGAGTCAACTGTCTTTGGGAATAACTCAGCTCAGGCGGGCTCCTGCCCAGGCAACACTAGAAATGCCGGAGAGAAACCCGGGATCAAGTTGCAAGGGAGGGAAGGGAAACGAGAGGCACATTGTAAGGGGCAGGAGGGATAGCGAGGACTGCACGGCCCAAAGAGAAAGATTTCGGGTGACCAAAGGCCACGCAAGGGGACTCAAGGGGACTGTGCGTGTCAGAGGCACCATCTTCATCCTTCATCCCCCGATTAGAGCATCCTCGTCCAGTGGTGACTGCCAGGCTCCTTTCGCTACCCGCGGGACGCTGGCATCCAAAGGCTGGGGCGCTGCGCCAAGGGCGGAAAGGCTGCCAGGTCTGTGGAATAAAGCAACGAAAACAAGCAGGAACAAGGCAGAGCTTAAGCCTCAAAGTAAAGATACTTAACGAATACAATGAGCCCCAAAACAGAGCTCGAGTAATCCACCCCCAGGAAGCAGTGTGTCCCTCCAGGAGCTTCCAGCTACGCGCGGTCCACTCAATTCTCCCATTTTCCCTTCCCTGTTTTCACATCAGTGGTAGTACAAAGCAGCCCTAACCAGGACAGCAGCCAGCCAAAAGTTTGTTTAGTGCCACAACATAGACATCATACTTACTGGGGGGACGGGGGGGAAGGGGAAGGGGAGCTCTTTCTTATTTTTCTTAATTAAAAGTTGAACTTTACATAGACTCCAAAATAAAACCGTGATGGGGAAGAACCACTTACAAGATGCTAAAGCCAAACATAAGCATATGTTGCATTGTGTCTTCATTTGGAAATCACCTTAAGGTGATTAATTAATTACCACCTTTCCCACCGGGGACAGTTAATATTAGAAGCCACATTAGAAGCAACCATACAGGAAGGTGTCTTTATTGAACGTCCTACGTAAGGATGTTCCTAGAATCAAGTCATTTAGGAAAACCGACTTTCAAATCACGTATACAATTCTGGTTGTACCAAAAAAAAAACAAAAAAAACAACCTTCCATAAGGGTCTTCTGGGTGTTTTCCACTCAGCATATGGGAAAGCTCCATCTTCAGGGTGCTGTTGGGCTCCTGCACAGAAGGAGAGGCAGCAGCACACAGGGAGCCCTGTCCCCCACGCCGAGTGCCTGCGGCTCTGCGAATCCTTTCCCTCAAGGGCTGCAGAGCCCGTTTCCTTGAGCTGTGCCCAAGAGCACGCACCACATCCAGGGCAGAAGGGACAAGCAGACAGGATTACTCCAGAGAAAGTGATCACATCCCTGACCGTGTGCAGCCCAACCACCTCTGTCACAACACAGACGAGTGACGCATTTTGGCAGGGCACCCTCCGCAGCCAAGAGATTGCTTCAGTGCTACTGCCAGTCCTTACGTTTCAAGGCACAGAGAGCTTGCAGGTGAGATTCCTACCTCAGTTCCTTTCATCCAGCAAATTCAAGAAAAGGAGGAACAAAACAAAACAATCCCTCGCACATCAGATAATAAAAATATAGCCATTGCTTTAACTTCAGGACAAAGTTTCACTTGCCAAAACATTGGTTTTAAACAGGTGTAGCATAAAGGAAGACATAAGAACACACAAGTTATTCCAAGTTTGCAGCCCAAGACCTTCCAGCGGCCACCTTAAGTGTTTGTGTAATAGTAAACAGCCACTTGTGAAGATCTTCAGTAGCAACAGGGACACTGTTCTGTGAGGCAAAAGCCATTTTGAGTCCAACCCAAAAAAACCCTCAGCTACTGAATGAAAACCAGCTAGATGTTTGCAGGAGAGAAACCTCCAGCATGTAGCCGCCAGCATGCAAGACCACATCCTATCTCCATGTGAGATTCTTTTCCCCCCTCTTCTTTATACAAGCAGGGAACCTGCAGGCAGAGATATCACCTGCTATAAGATCAAATTAGTTAGGGAAAATTTACCACCAATCCTACCAGGCTCATTAAACCACGCTAATTCTCACACACGCACCAGCACTGCAGCTTGCTGGGATGCATCTCCCCTTCCCACCTGCATCACTGATCCTTACTCTGTAGGACATTTCTAATAATGTTTATACAGATTTCCTAGAGCAATTTACCAAACAGTAATCACTCTCCTCTTCCCTGGGTAATACAAATGAGACCAAACTATAAGAAGGTATTTCATTTGCAGTTTATTCCATGATTCCACATTCCAACAGTCCCTTTTAGATGTTCTTTAAGAAGTCAAATACGTTGGGTCATTATAAAAGAACGTCCAATAAAAAACACAGTAGTTCTGAGTGGAGAAGATGAGTAGTTTAAGAAACTTTAAATCCCTGAATTGACTCAATTGGCATCTCTTGCCAAAAGAACCCATGAGCTCCACCCAGACTTGAGAAGCTCTGATGAATCCAGCTCTCCACTCGGGGCGTTCAGCTAACACTCAGAAGAAGCACGTCTATGAGCAACAAGCACAAGGAAGGGCAGTGTGACAGTGACTCTGCTACAGACCCACACCACGTGCAGGAGAACAGCTCTGTCAAGCTCCGTCTCCTCCAGCTCAGTAGAGATTTTTTTTCTCTCTGATTTTGCTTGAGCCCTAGTCCTTTCAAAGAGCCCTCAAAATTTCTGTAGATGCTCAGCACAGCAGAGAAGTTGAATCATTTGCTTTCAGCCCCTCATTAGGTACCAGCCTCGGAGCTTTAGCTCCCTCCCACCCCAAGCAAAGGAACAGGTAGTAGCAGGGCAGGAACAGGCAGGAACTATTGCAGGGATCAGTTACAAACTACAAGCAGCACAGAGTAATTCTGTTTATGTAAAAGGTGGAAGGAGATTGGTTTCTAAAGAGCACAGCTCAATTCAGAAATTCAGTATTTGCAAAGAAGGTCTTCTACATACCTCTACGCTGCTGTGTTTCCAAAAAGTCCACACCACAGCGAGTTTCATGTCATTACTGGCTGGGTACAGGGAAACATAATTGCTCTATGTTACATATTAAGAATATGACCTACTATCTAAGGGCTCTACTACTTTTAATTAAAATGGCACATTACAGCGTTGTTAGGACTATGCAAATTCGTCCCTGTGAAGTCAGCTTTCATAAACAAACACATAATCTTGGAGCTTCCATAGAAGGATGCTGAGACTGGATTAAAAACAAGCTTTGTTATTACAGGGGGGGAAAAAAGAAAAGAAGGGAAGAAAAACAATGAATTAAAGTGAGGTACAGGAACTGTCCTCTAAAAGTCTGAGTTGAGTAAAGCTAACTAAAAGGCTGAGTTTAGCAAAATCCATCTTCGGCATCTTTGCAAAGCCACTAGAACTTTCACCAACCTTCACTTAAGCAAGGAGTTTCACAGCACTGTATCCTGTCAGGTTGGTGGCGGATGGAGGACTGGAGCCAGTAATTCCCACTGGGCAACCTGCACGTCAAGGAGATGCAAGGTGAGCCAAGAGCCCATGATGCTGCACAGTCCAGAAAGTCCAGAAAGGCATCAAACAAGCTCAACGAGAGAGCCTGCTGACCAAGGCCACAACCAACACGTGCTCCTTCTAAACACGCCGCGCCGAGTTTTGATCTGGAGGGCCGTTTTCGCACAGTTATGGAACTGACTGACAGGGGCAACGCCACAGGGGCCGTTAGCTTGAGCCAGCGCCGAACTAGGCCCAGAGCGCCATGTTCTGATGTTAGCACCTGAACATCAAGAAAGTGCAAAGAGGAGAGGCCTTAACCAATTCCCGAACTTCTTCCTGAATCCTTTCACGTCGGTCAGAGATCCTTTACGGCGAGAGCTGCGAGGACGCGGCCTAGTCACGAAGCCGGAGGAGCCAGACACGCTCACGGTCGCTGAGTCAGCGGCTGGAGCCACCGGCTGCCCCAGGCTGTGGCAACCGGCCCCGGGGAGCTACGCAGGAAACACCGACCCCTCGCCGGGCATCGCGCCGGCTCCGCAGGGACCTCCGTAAACACGAACGTAAAGCTCCATCCGCAGCTACGACAGTTTGAGAGCCATAATTTGGCAAAGCACAGCGCCTTTTGGAAAGCACAGCCAGGAAAATGACAAATAAAAGGCCTCGAGTCAGTACAGTCTGTCTCTGGTCCTCCCATCTGTCTCTCTGGTCCTCCCAGTAGCCATGCCATTACATCACTGTTTCCCTACCCTAATAAAGGTCGAACTATAATTTGCTTTATTTCAGATTTATGGTTTCCCCTCAAATGAAAGGTATTTTTATGCCAGGAAAAAAAAAAAAAAAAAGGCAAAAAAGATTTATTTCTCCAGAAGATACTGCCGCAAACTCCATTCAAAAAAATGAAACTATTGTTTTTCTAGTCCTTGTAACAAGAGGAAAAAAGGGTGAAGGAGAAGCCAAGATTTTTGGGCAGACAGGACAGAAAACAAAGAAAGTGCATTGAGAGCCTGCATTCCCAAGAGCTCTTTTCAAAAGCTTTAGGAAGCATCAAGCAATGCAGATGCACTTCCTCTGACCTGTAACATGAAGTTTGAAAAAAGAAATTTAAGGTCATCAAGCTGGAATACTTTCTTACACCCACGCCACACGAGCAGAGCGCCAGACTCTGCAACGGGTTACACTGGGACATACAGATACGCTCAAAGATGCTGCAAAGCCCTTTTCCAGCCTGTACACGGTCACATGGACGCACTGTTGCTTCACAGCAAAGCCACGAGGAGGAGAGAAAAGCACGGCCACAACACAGAGCTAACACAAAACCTGGGCCCATCCTTGCTCCCAGGCTCAAACACGAATGCCAGGTATCTCTGACAGCGATATCACTATGTAATTAAACTCCATTTTCTGTTTTTCATTATTCAATTTTCCATCACCTAAAAGCTCTCCAAAAAAAAAAAAGTATTTGTTGTGGAGACTTTTAAAATATTTTTATATTTCCTTACTGCACATGATGCCACTGGAAACTTTTAAGTACTTTTCAAGTATTGCATTTGCACACATAAGGAAATTTTGCTCCTACCTGGATTAAGCATCTGCATTGCTCCTTTGAGTCATCCAGCTTGTTTCTTCTTCAAAAAAAACAAACTAACACGAAGCATCTTTTAATAATGCTAAGAGCTCACCGACAACTCAAATTGCAAAGGGACGGGCAGCCTTCTGCTTTGTAGTAGGTGGCTAATCAAGTGTTTTGAGGAAAGATCTTGTCCAAAGCCTTGTCCAGAAATTTAACAACACCATTTACTACTCCAACTGCGTGGCCAGCGAGCAGCAAACGCCTCCATGAGCCCAGTCAGGCAACTGCTCCTCCTGCTCACGGGCAAAGTGGTTTCACAACCTGAGAAATCTGGGAGTCCCCAGGTACGGGCTCACACAATCCAGCTGAGCCGCGCCAGGACCCGCTCTGCGAAGGCCAGTTAACACGGATCTGCTCACTCCTCTAAAGTGAAGCCAGCTCCCAAGGGCTGCGGGCCCTGCTCTTGCAAAGGAGGAAGCCCCGCGGCTCCCACTCCCGAAAAACCTGCACAGGCTGCTGGGAGAAGCTCCCCTGAGCAATCCCCCTCGGAGGACTCGCATGGGAGGGAAAAGACATGGAGAAACTAAGGGAATGGCAGAGCACTGAGACAACTCAGTGCAACAAAGAAGCCAAAGAGGAGAGGCTGCGACATACACGCAAGCACAGTCCCCCACAGAAAACATCAAAAATAAAAAACAGCCAGATGCACACAGTGCTTGAGGACAGGCATCCAAACAGGAAAGCAGGGAAAACGAGCAGGGCAATATATCCAGGCGTTCAACGAGGAGAGCAACGGACAGACCCCGGGCGCTGG
This sequence comes from Tinamus guttatus, assembly GCF_000705375.1. The sequence continues at coordinate 228,825 of NW_010585081.1, read as the reverse complement.
CCCCATCCAGCTCGCCACAGCAGCACCCGAGTCCTGGGGACAACCAGCTTTGCTGTAAAACCTCAGACAAAGAGTATATTCTGAACAAATACTCCTTAAGAGGAGAAGAGAAAAAAAATGCATGAGTAAGATTGAGACAACTACTTTTGTTCCCAAAATCACAGGCTATTTCTGTACGGTGCGGGATGCCAAAACAACATCTCTCTGTAGGTCCTCAGCTGGACAACATGAATCATTGCATACAGCGCGGCCTGACAGACGGCATCTGCCTTGGGCACCGCGGCCGGGAGCTGCGACGGGGAGCCCGGGCAGGCAGCCTCCCCTCTGGAGAGCCCAGCCAGAGCAGTTAACACGCTCGTACGCTAAACGCGCTGCAAAGGGCAAGGGAGACCACGAGCTCTCGGGGCGCAGAGCGAGGAAGTCCCTTCCTCCCCAGCAGAGCGTTTCCTGGGGCTCCAGCAACACGATTCAGAATGGGGCTTCTCCTCAAGCACAGGCACTGCCATTGCACACCATCGCAGCCACAAACCTACGCCTCACCTCCAGCCTTCCCCCATGGCCATGGGCTCTGCAACCTGTACCAGGCCTTCTACTGCTCGTGCCAAGACTGACCCAGCCACATCTTTCCCCGCTGGTTTCCGTATTCCCGCCGCACGTGCTACGGCCGAGCACGAGGAGAAAGAGCCCGTGCCAGAAGGATGTGCAAAATCCCATCACGTGGGCTCCCCAGCTCCAATCTGGCCATAGTAGTGGGGCACGAAGATCAACCTGCCCCTTGTTTGTAGGGAGGAGGGTGCAAATGCGCAGCCACAAAGCGGTGCTGAGCAGGCCCGGGCTTGGTTCAGCTGCTTCACCTACTCTCCAGCCCCGCTCTCCTCCCTGCGCCCGTAGCCATCTCCCATAAATCAGCCCAGAGAAGCTCCTCACTCGCAAACGCCCACACAGTGAACTCGGAGTCCGGGCTTGTCTCAAAACGTGGTCGAGACTAACAGGGAGCCAGCCAACTTTCAGAGCAGGATTTGCATTTCATTTTCCATAGGCTTTAAGAGACACAACACGTTGAAGGTACGTTACAATCTCCTGTTTATAGCAGAAAGCACAACCCCAGTTTGGATTCGTTTCATGTATGGTTCCTATCACAACCCAGAGAACCCACAGCTGCCGGAGCTGGGCTTTAGACACGGAAGACAAGGCCTCTGCCTCCAAGTTTCACAGTGCAAGTTACACAAGAAGGATTAGAAAGGGCTCTGCATAAATGAGCTACAGTTCTCCCCCTTTCCTTGTGGCCCTCAGGAGACAGCACACATTGGTACTCAGGGCTGGGCAGTACGCTGAATCTTCTACATAGAATCATAGAACCATTATGGCTGGAAAATACCCACCCCATGTTTTATCCATCCCAGGAGATCAGCTAACGCCAGCCAAGACAATAACACCAAAGGTGTCTTCACTGGGGCCATCACTGGATCTCCACTTCTGTCTGTCTACCACAGCCCCGTATCACAAATCTCTTTCCAGAAACACATGGCAAATAATAGCCAGTGCAAGAATGGTCCCCATGCCTCTGGGCAAGATGGACAGCAAATGCAAGGAGGCTCGGAGGAAAGGCCGCAGGGTACCAGGCACACCAGACACCTCTCTTCATTTTAAGGCAAGAACTAACTCCCAGACAGTCACGCTAGTTTCTAGCTCCTAAATGCACATATTGTGAGAGTCACGTCAACGGAGGCCAACCTAAGGAAGGGCAATGCTGCTTCTCAGGGCACGTGCCAGCAAAGGCCGGCCGGGCAGCCCCACAACGACGACATTTCGTCAGAACAGGAGTTAACCGCGACGTCGCAGCCAAATCCCAGTCGAGCACCAGCAGTCCCGCACGGTGCGCTGCCCCCAGTGACTGCGAAGCTGATTCTAAACTACTGCCACATGTGTTGGAGCTTCCCAGCCCAGCCGGGCCCTCCCCTCCGAAGGAGGTGGCTGCAATAAATCAGGGTATCAAAGCAAGCCCCTGCAGAAACATTATCTTGTTTTGACTGTTTTTGCGCTTACGGATGCCCAACGGTGAGACAGCCTTGCGTAAACGCAGCAGCCCAGCTCCGCAGCCTGTTATTTTTATGCAATGCCCTCGAGCAAGGGAACAGCATAAGGCACAAACGCACGCAAAGACTGTCCTCACATATGTTTTGACAACTGCATTTTCATACCAGTTTGGTATTTCACTGGGAGCAAAGTAACTGTTCAGGACAGTGCAGGGCAGCGTGTCAAGCAGCTTCTCCCTTCCAGAAACTAAACAGGCCCAGGCGTTTATTGGGAGAAATTCAAAGACATCATCACCCCAATTTTTTGCTCCTATCTCCAACATATATTCACTGATTAATGAATAAATTATCATTTATATCAAAGCCAAGATTTCCACTGGGCAATTATTGACTTTCTCCCCCATCACAGCAGCCCTGACAGCCTAGCCCGAGTTACACATCATGCACAACGCATCCAGCAAGGGCTCACACGCTGGGAACTGTTCAAACAGGAATAATTCAATCAGTCCAGAGTTTTACCCTGGCTAATTGGCACAAGGGCTCTCTTTTCAGATGCAACATAAAACATGCCATAGAACAAGCTGGATTAAGCTGGTAAATTTAGAACCAGTTCATGCACCAAGAGCTCAGGTCAGTTAGCTCCCCCTTTAAAACCTTTGCAGCTTCACAGGGTTAAAGGAACAGGAATTTATTGCACTGAACAAACAGTTCTTACTAGGCAAGTTTGCCACAGTTACTGAACCAATGCAAACAATTTCCAGTGCTCGCACAAGGAATGTATGGTGTAATTGTAGGGCATTTGCTCTTCCACTGGCATTTTGCAAGTACTTTTCATGTAGTCATGGAGACATTAAAGCAGTTTTCTGTTTCTGCTGTCATAACTAGACAGCTAGTGATTTATTTGTAAAATTCCTCGAAGCAGCAGAAGAGGAAGGGGGAGTTTTAAGTATCACGAGGTCTGAGAGCAGCAAGCTGAAGAACGCTGTAATGGATTTCAGATGGAAACAGCAGCATGAAGGCTCCTTGCATGAAACAGCCCTTAACTGCAGGTATTGCTTTAGTATTTCTTCCAAATAACAAAAAAGAAGGCAAAAAAAAACCCCTACGTCATATGGAGGCAACGAACAGTCTCCCAACCAGGTGGAAAAGGAGAAATGTCTCCAGGTGCCACTGCCATCATCCTGTACTGAAGGAGGCTCCTCAAGGGCCTCTCTAGAGAGATGGTGGGAATCCATCCTTACAACGTTGCTGTAACATGCTGGGCAAAAGAGGGCTCCAGCTTCCAAACTCACTTCGAAGGTACTTTGTAGAGACTGAAGACAGGCAGGAAGTGGGGGAAAGAAGGCGAGGTTGTTAAGCCTGGGATTGTGCAGAACTGCTTTAATTATGGAAAGTCTTTGATCGTTCAATCAATATGGGCAATCATCAGCCAGAGCTCAGAGAGGTCCCCACTCTCTGCAAACAGCTCATTTGGGAATTTCATCCCCTGGAGGGGCTCCTCCTCATGTCTCTTCCACCTTCATGCGGCCCCATGACGGCTTGAACAGTTCTCCCCTTGAACTTCTTTCTAACAGCAGCTCGATAGTTGGGCTTGTAAAACAAGCCAAATGTTTGTCCATTACAATGTTCAAAATAACCTCAAGAGAAATCCCTTTCATCACATCGTCTTTATGATCAAAATCTTCCGAGAATGCAGATTTAAGACTGTATTGCGGCAAGCAAGTCTGAAACCAAAGATAGCGACCTGGAAAATACTGTGTCACACAGATAAGGACATGTAATAACTGCGGATTGAGTTCCCGTCAGGAACTCCCATCGTAATGAGAACAACATACTCGGCTGGTAGCAGATTTTTTCCTTTGGATAAAACAGAAAGGAAAGCCCATCCCACCAAAACATTTTTTTTAAAATTTCACCTTAGCCCTAGTCACAACAACGGAGCCAGAGCCTGCAGAATTATCTGTGCGACCAAGTCACGGGAAGTTCACCAGCACCGCCCTCAAAGCCAACAGGGATGCTCTTACCTCCGGGCTGCTCCTCACGCCGCTCGCGCAGGGGACGCTCTGGCAAAGCCAGCGACGCTGCCAGAGGAAGGACAGCGAGGCAGACGTCGCTGCAGGAGCCTTCGCACTGACCACGGGCTTCCTTCTGCTCCTCTCATGCAGCCGCAGTCCCGCGTCAGCAGAAGGAAGGGATCCTTCGCTCCCGAGCTGGTGGGGACGTGTCACCAACGCATGCAGGGCACGGGGATACGGTATCCAATTCCTGAGGGCTCAGCATGACATGAGGGTAGCCCCAAGGAGGACATTTCTGTCAGAGAGCCCCAGCAAGCCACAGGAGTTACCAATTAAGTTTCAGTTAAGACCTGTTAATTACAGGCTTCACATTAAAGAAGGCAAAGGCCAAGCTAAGAAACTATATGCTCTTTTTGAAGGATAAGAAATAACACATCAAATATAAGTGAAAATGCCAGCCTAAGACAAGAGGAAAAGCAAGGTCTCAGGGCCAATCTAAGCTTAGCCAAAAAAAATAAGTATGCATTTTTGAACCTTCCCTGATGTTTCCTTTAAAAACACAACAAATTAAAAGCGCCTTGACAAGTTGCACGTACTCGGCTGAGTGGAAAAGAAATACTGGAGGGCTCCAGAGCCCGGTGGACAAGGGCCCTGCTCAGATCCAAAACCAGCTTCCCACTGAGATTTAAAGGAAGAGCACAAGAACTCGTGCCTTTTGTCCAACTCCATTTTTACGGCAGGAAAGAGCCTACTGCAACAAAGCTGGAATTCAAGCCCATCGGGAGGCATCCAGCTCCTACATGCCTTTCCTGGGGATTAATCACCCACCTTCCCTCTCTGAAGCCGACCTCCTGAGGCTCCGCGCTCGAGCGCTGCGTGGTTCCCGTTGCACGGAGCACGGGGCAGAGCGCACCGTGTTTGCGGGGTCAGCGTTTCAAGGAGGATGAGGGGTGGTTATTTTTGCCTTGTTCTTAACACAGGAACTCAGTGTACCTCGCTCCACAAAACAAACGCTTATCAGAGATGCTTTTAGCCCAGGAGGGAAAACAGCTGCCTCCAGCTCAGCAGCAAAAGGAGTAGAGATACCTGAGGAGCGGCTTCTCATGGGCATGCCGTTTCTTCAGCTCAGACATTGGGATGAGGGAAACCAGCGCAGCTGCCAGCGACCACAGATGCTCCCTGCTCCCACATGCTGTGCCACACGACCCCAGGCTGCCCCCTCCGTGCTCCTGCCCCTTGCTTCCCTCCAAATCCCTGCTTGGAGCGACTCTCTGGGACCACACGCTCCCTCGCTGGCTGGTTCCCAGCACTCCTCTGGAATGGGTAAGAATGAGCCTGTGCTATATGTTGGCGCAGGTTCATTAACCGAAAGTGATGGAAGTACAAAAGACATTTCAAATGTACAAGTTTCCAAAAGCATCCAAACCAATACAACCGTATGCATGTGACTGACATCCATGAGCATTCATCTGCACGTGAACGGAGAAGACCCCAATGGTGCTCCTCCTGCTTGCAAACACTGCAGGACTTTCTCACAGGAGCAGAGTGTCTGACTTGATACTAAAGAAAAACAGCATTTAGCAGCCTTGAGTCTAAGCAAGAGTTATTTTCCCAAAATCACATCGCCTTTGTCCTTATTAAACTCTACAGCACCTCAGACCACAAGCTCAAGAGCTATAGCCATGTTGGATGTAGCTATTTTCAGAAACGAAGCAGCAGTTCAGCACTTCTTTTACAATCAAGACACTTCTTCCTTACCTGCTTTTTGAGTCAGATGTTGATTACTAACATCACACCCCACAGAACCCTAAGCTGATCCCACAGGGGCCCTCACATGCCCATTCTGTGACCTCTGAAAACACAGAGACCTGCTCCAAAGAGCCTGCATGTTCCTCCATCATTCCCCATGATCTGGGCCACATTAAATACCAAACCTCCTTCAACAGCTCCACATGTTTTCCAAAGTTTTTATTTCTCCCTAGACCTCATACACAACTATAGCTGATGTGCCTATACACATTAGAGAAAAGCTATCAAGTCTAGACTTTGGGAAAGAGCTTAGCTACACTTTGCGAATTAGTCTGGATCCTCTGAGGGGTCCTGAAGTTCCCTGAACTTTGGGGGCAAAGCAATCAAAGATGAGATTCTGCTCCGGTCAAGATCCGTGCAGCAGAGAGCCACCCAACTGCCCATCCTCAAAGCGACTGATTTACTGCACACAGCTCAAACCAACTACTCTGGGCGTAGTAAATGCCCCTCTCCCCTGTATCTGTGCAGTGTCCAAGAAAGCACATAGCCAGCAAGGGGCCAGAGCCACAAGAAAGCTACAGAACAGGTCAAGTCTGCTGAGCAAAATGTAACGGTGCTTTGCTGCTGCAGGAAGAGACGGCAGCGAAATTCTGTTTTGAGAGAGGCAAAAGCCAACAAAACACCCCCGATGATACACTCACCAAATGACTCCTCTTTACAGGAAGAAAAGACATAGTGGAAATAATCAAGGGCCTTCCTTGTGAACTTTGGAATGTGGCCCAAAATGCCCTGCTACTCGCACTGTGCTAGATTACATCTCCCAGCCCCAAACCAGCCAAACTGTGTCACCGGGAGGGAAGTGGATTCCCATGGCTGTGGCCGGTGCACTGAGCTGTCACAGCAGCAGCACAAGGTACCACCCACCCCCATGCTCGCCAACAGAGCCTGCTGCTACCTCAGTAAATGCAGTTTCTTGAGCCCATTGGTCTTAAGAGATCACTACACAGGAAAGATTCCCAAATGAGGAGACTGGGGGAGCTGCTTTTGTTTGCTGCTGTTATTAAACTACAGAAACTGAAGCTGTCTTTCTCTTAATAGTTTAAAAATTGCACTCCTTATATCTACCTTCAGACTCCCTGCAGTACGTATGAACTT
>NW_010585081.1:174775-217984 GCF_000705375.1 Tinamus guttatus | reverse complement strand
GTCACTCACCCGCCGCCCCGCCCCGTCCCGCCCCGTCCGGGGGCCCCTCGGCGCGGCCCGGTCTGGGCGCCCCGCGCCGGGATCCCCGTTCCCGCCCTTTGGAAACGGGGGATCGGGCTGGGAACCGACCGGGCTGCGCCTTCCGCACGAGCCCTTCCTTCCCGCCGACTTTTTGTTTTACCGATTTTCACTTTTTAACTCCTTTCCCACCCGGAAAGTCGCGGAGCGTTGCCAAGGAGCCTCCCGCAGAAGGGCTTAGTCAGGACGGCGCGCCAGCAAGTTTTTTGTCTGGGAGCAAATCGGAGCTGACAGGACGTTTCAAACGACTCTTTGAATTCTCGAGGAAAAATACCTTTGCAAGCCGAGGCGCATCTGCGATACGGCTTTCTGGCTGCCTTATCTCTCATCGCCCAAAATAGCCCTTTTTTGCCCCGGGCTGCTTTGCGATGGGAGGTTGATGTTCTCTACCTTGCTGAAGATGCGGTGTCTGCAAAGGCAGTGGGAGACAGTGACAAATAACGTTTTCCAGTGTTTTTTCGTTGCTTGGCCTGAGGAGAAATCCATGTTCCCTTGCCTTGCAGGAGCAGCGCTTGCTGCCTCTGTAGTTGCACGTCAGCGAGTGGCATTAAACCCATAATTTCGCAGGCGTTTTGAAGACATGGCCTACACGGTCCTGCACTGCCTTCTTCGGGCCTGTCTGAATCCGTGCCACATCCCAGGCATTCCCACAAGCAGGGACATGGTTTGGCTGCCCCAGACTACTCCAGGTGGCTGCTCCTGTCTCCCCTGCAGCCCTGCTTCATGTTGCCATCCCTTCTGTAGCATCTGCCTTGAGCCCCTGCATGAAACACAGCAGCCAAAGGGGTCCTTTGGGGGCCGAGCTGGGCCAGCAAAAGCACCTTGGGCGCACATGGGTTTAAGCACTTAATGAAAACAGACCTGTCAGCCCAAACCGCACTCCGTCCCGGGACACAGCGCCCCACAGACAGTTCCTAGCTGCCAAATGAAGAATTTAACCTTCCTCCTCGTGTTTAAATTCCCCTCCGAGCCCTTCCTAAAAAGGAGAGGAGAGGAGAGGAGATGGAGCTCACTGCCAAAAGCACCAGCACGCTGCAGAGCTGCAGAGCAGCTGAGCACCGCACGGCCCCGGGCCGAGCCCCCGGCACTGCCGCACCTCTGACTTGAGCCGCTAAGCTTTTAAAGGCAGCAAAAATTCAGTGCCAAGATCTGCTGTGGAACCCTGCAAAGTTCAGGCCTAAAGCTGCCCTCGGCAGCAGCATTAGACAGGATTGCAGCAAGGGGAGGAACCTCTGGGAATCCAAGACTGAGGGGTTAACGGTGAAATCGGCACCCCCGGTCTTCCCCTGGGCTGGATAAAGCTCAGCTTCACAGAGAGCGCTGGAGAGAAGATGCCATCTTGCACTTGTGTCACCTCTGGCACTTCGCTCAGTGTGGCCAGCTCCAGCCTGCTGAGGTGGCTAGTCCGGAGCACTGTCTTACTTGGGACCCTCGTGTGTCTAGTCCCTGAGAAAAAGCACGCTCAGGTTCTTTGCAAGAGGGCAAGAAAGTTTCCAGAAAGCTCTACATGCCCATGCTGCTGGAAAAGTAATTAGCTGCAGGAATTTCTCCGCCAGAACACAGAGATGAACCTCTGGGGAGCTGCAGGTGGGCTTTTGTCTCCCTTTTATTATGGATGATGACTATCACTAAAAGCAGGAAAGGGGAGATGGCTGTGGAAAGGTACCGGGGTCTACATTCTGCAGTTCCTGCAGGCCTAGCAAACAGTTTTGCTTTCCCTTGAGGTCTTCCACTTGCACATTCAGCTATAAATGAGCCTTAACTGGGATGAAATATTCATTAGGTTCATGCAAATGCAATTTTCACAGCATATTCTCTGTATCAGAAGATAATTTTAGCTTCAATGGTTGCTTTCTGGTACACTCGGTAAAGACTACTTGATCAAGAGCTAGTGAGAAACCCTTTAGATATTCAGAGTGTTTAGATTCAGACACAGGAAAAAAATTAATCAGGAAAGAACGTAGTAATCAGAAAAAAGCATATAGGTAGCAGCTGTAACTCTTACCGATTGACCTCTCCGTGGAATGTACCAAATAAGCACATCACCACTTAAATACACATACACAGGGAGCTTGCACAACAACCAGCCGGCCAGGCAAATACCTGTGCCTGTGAAGTGCTGCAAAACGTTATCAGAGAAGAAGCAGGCCCAGCGCATACAACCAGACGCGCACGGGTCTCCAGGGACCTTCTAAAAATCATCAAATCATCAAATCGGTTTGTGTCGTCTGCCTAACGGTAAGCAAGGGAGGCCTTTCTCCTACGCACAGGCAAGTGGTTCCCTCGTACCGCTCACCGGGGCAGCTGGACTTCGCCAGGAAAGGCATTGCCTTTCCTCAGTTCCCTTCATGATCGCCTTCACATTTCCATGTGGGAACTGTGTGAAAACCGTCATCTTAATTTTTTCTCACTTTCCCAGGTACGATACTCACCCACTGCCTATTTTGGTCCAATTTGTTCTAACTACGAGCTGCTAGACTGCACCAGATTAAAATACTGCAGCTGCTATTGAAGGTAGTCTTTTTATAGAGCTGCTAAAAGCAGGCCTATAGCTGCACCTGAAACCCTCTCAGCAGGGCTGTTCAGCTGGAAAAGGGCTAATACAGCAACAGAGAGTTTTTCTTAAGAGAATCTCAAAATATTGCATGCTTCTCTATCAGCAAATATTGCAACAGAAGCCTTCTCTCCGTAATGCCAATGAAGAAAACAGGGGATAAAGTTAAGGATATGTCTAGGTTTGTGGTGCCCCTCCATGCAGAGACCCCCCAGAGCAAGGCTGTCCTGTCCCTGCAGGGAAGGAGCTGCGAGGGGCCGTGTGTGGAGCAGGCGCACCGCAGACATAACTAGCGCCTCACTGGAGATGGTGCGTGACTCCGTGTGGAGCGGTCAGCGCCGTCCGCTGGCCCCTGGGCTCCTGCCTGAACCGCAGAGCCGGCCTTCAGAAAGAGGGAAACAAAGCAGGTTCAGACATTCCTCAAATACTTGGGCCGCAGGAGCCTGCGGGGAAGGCAGCCGTATCCTGCCTGGACGGGAACAGGAACCGCACTCACTTCCCATTTCCAAGAGTTTGAGGTACTTGGGCTTCGCTTGTTCCTGGACTGACTTCTCTGGAACGTAGTTTGCTGGTGACTCATTGACGTGGGGTATCATGACACCCCTCCAAGGATGAGTCAGCCTGACACAGGCAGCATCAAACAAGTTAATCCCTCAAAATCACTGAAATCCTCAGGTCCAGAGAAGCAAGAGGTGGTAAGCAAGATCTTTGGGGGCTGACTAGGGCAGTGACCAAGCTGTCTTACTGTATAAGCCAACGTGACGCTTGCCATGCTGCAGGCAAAGTGACAGACAAGAATAAAGCAGAGATTATCTTATTTTGAGAAAAAAAAATCAGGGAGGAACATGGAAAATATACACCAGGAAGAACATGAGGAGCTCGTGGTAGTCACCCAAGCTACAGCCTCGTTGGGTCTCTCCCTTCCTCTCTTTCTCTTTTTACCTTAGGAACAAGATGAAGATTTCTATTTGTGGAAGATGCATGGTTTTTAAGGTTAGGAAAAAAGCATCAAAATGATCTTTATTCTCCACATCACTTTTGAGCTCTGTCTTTGCTTATTAAGGGTAAGTAAAAGAATAGGAAAAGAGACTTTGTTTAAGTGGGTAGTAAGTCAGATCGGATATAGTAAGGCTGATATGACAGTTTAAAAATAGGACTTCACTAGTTTGATAGAACTAAAAATATTTACATTATTTGCTTAAAATAAACTATTTAAGGACCATTCCTGAGACAAACATGGAAAACATTTTAATTGAGATCACTCTTCTTCCGCATTGTTTTCCCAAGGTGTCTAGGATGAACAGAACCTTATCAATCTGCTGGTTAACAGGAGAAATACTTGCCCCCTCCTAGTGCAACACTATCTGAATATCTTCCTGAGGTTATTACAGAGATAATTTAAAGCTAAGGTGTCAAAATGCTTTTTGTTTTTCCCCTCCAGATTTTATATAGCCAGCAGTATGTCCACTGAAGGTGATTAAATGTTTTAATTTCCATCTTAGACAAAGTGCTGATTTCAACTTTGGGGATAAAAGCAGCAATGATTTGGGATAAAGAGATGGTATATTTCTTCATGAAAATCCTACATGTTCAATAACAGGAGCTCAGCAAATTTCTGTGTAGAAACAAAGAATGTAAACACTGGGCTATTTTCATGAGACGACGTCAGTGTTTGCCCACCTTTGAATCCCGTCGAAGCAGCCCTGAACAACAGAGGAAGCGAGGGCCGCGCTAGGCCGAGCGCAAACAAACGGCACGGAAGCGCTGCGGGGCCGAGGGTGACGCTTTCTGGCTGGGCTGCACTTTCTTCATTCTTTTCTGATATCCTGCTGCCGTGGCAGCCCCAGGCAGAGTTAAGGGGACAGGCGGCGCGGGTGCTGCAGAAGTGAGCGGGTTTGAGAAAGGTTAAACTCAGAAAATGTAAGGAATAGAAAACTGGCAAGCATAGCCAAGCAAAAGAGGGGTGGATAAACTAATGTGCATCTCAGGCAACATGAATTACTCTACTCTTGCTGAAGGTGCAAGGCTCTCCTCTCCTGGCAGCCTGGCTTGATGGAAATACCTGCAGCTGTCACCTTGTGTTGGCTAAACACCATCATTCATAATAGCTTTACTGCACAATTTGCTAATGCACAGGCATCAGGGTTGCAGGTTCTGTGTCACCTGTCCTTTTGTCCTTGTGCCCAAATCTTCTGGGAACATCTTTAGAGAAACAGTTCTCCTTTATTGCAGGTAACGGATGGAGATGCACCCTTAGTTTCAGCAAAGCCTCTGAGAGTTGAAAATACCGTTCAGTGCGAACAGTTGTGTCCGTGTTCTATAGCGATGTCTTTTGTCCTAAAATAAATATTTATCTTGAAACTACTCTTAAGCAAACTTCAGAATTTAAGTTTTAAGTGAAGTTATTTTCTTCTTAGCATCTGTGGATAATTTAAAATAGTATGAATAATAAAGAAATTTGGAAATACTTACATATTTTCAGATAACTCATTTTCTAGCTCCCCACGCTCAGGTGGTTTCTTGCAGAACATCATACACATTGCCATAGACCACCTTAAAATTCAACCAAAATGTGTGGAAGTTCAGATATTATTTAATATACAAGACGCATGCAAGAAGATTTAATCCATCCTGGGTTGCTGAGAAGCAACATGTTCACATTTCAGCTAAAACATGAATCAGAAGTAACCAGTGCATTTTGTCAAGTGTTTTGCAAACATAAATACCTGCTTTAATCTTTGAAAAATAAAGACTTTGGACATGATGTTTACAAATCTTGTTTCTTTTAGAGTATCTATCCTTCTACCTATGTAAGCACTGAAATTGGATTCATTAATAATTCAACACTCTGCCTTAGACATAAGCCTATTTAAAATAAAGCATGAAATTCTTATGCTGGGAATTAAAACGTAAGTTTAATATGTCTCTTTAAAAGAACGCAATAAAATCCAAGGTGAAAACCATAAACGTTTGCTGTTGAAGGTTCAAAGAACATAAAATAAACGAGCTCGTGGAGCTACCGTCTGAGCATCTGGAATAGGAATCGGCTGAGCTGAACCAGCCTTTGATAAGGGTAATTTGTCTGCATGTGCAGAAAGAGTATAGGAGCTGAACAAGTTGAATAATCTGAAATAAAAATAGCAGTAAGTTCAAAGCTGAGAAACTAACAGGGAATTAAGAGCAAAATCCTTGTGTTCGTCTCTCGGCTGGGAATACAAATGAGGAATGAATGAGGTACCTCTATTAGCACCCAAGTTTTGGGGGACACAGTGACCAGCTCACAAATGGGGAGTGATCCTTCCTGATGAACTAGTTTTGATGAAAAACACACTGGGCCATGTTTCACCTTGTTTTGTCTGCATTCAGCACATCCGTAGTTACATGAGCAGCAAGTTAAAACTGTTGAAGGAGAAAATGAAGCACATTCTTTTAAGTGAAGCACATGTACCGAGAGCAGAGTGACGAATTGCCGCAAAGAAGTATGTGGGGATTCGCAAGGATGACTTAATGCACCGGTCCTGCGCCCCTGCACAAACACCCCATCCCACCCCGCCAAGCCAATTCTCCATTTTCTCATTCTCGCATGAAAAGAGTTGATATTTTTCCTCGCCAGGCTGGGCCTGCTCGGACAGGAGCTCAGCCTCGCGCTGAGGGAGGCAGGCCGGCTTGTGCGCACTTCCCTCCTCGTGTCCGCGCTTGCTGTTAGTCTGCAGGGTTCATGCGCGTGTAAGTAACAGTACCTTTGTGGGCAGAGAACGGCATCCGCGACATGAAAATAAGAGACGTGAACTCTGGCGCCAGGAACGCTGTTCCTGAAGGATGTGCCGAGCTGACAGCTGCGAGTTTTCTGTGGCAGCGCATGAGGCCTCCTAGAGATGAGCAAGGAGGCCTCGTGCAGACACCATCATACGCCCTGCAGTGAATTTATCACACAGAATAGCATGGGTGGCATGTTGGGGCACCCCACACATGTACCAGCAGACAACAAAGGATATTTTAGGCTCAGAACAGGATCTGTGCTGCATTTCTTAGGATGAAGTTCCCTTTTGGCAGAAGGGGAAAAAAAAGGACTTTAAAACATCATCATTCAGCCCCCAGAGTCCCTATATGCAAGAGGAATCAGTTTGGGCTGTCAGCTACCAACATTGCATTATGCATGTGGTGGTGTTTTTCAATTAAATATGTCTTATTTTACATATAGAAGGGTGCTAAGGCAAGCTGTACTCCCGCTTTTCGTAAAAATTATGCAGCTGATTTCTCCTGCATTAACTGGGAAACCTACTTCAAAGGGAGGCCAGGAGACTCGCACAGGCCCCCAGTGGGCATCAGTCAAAATGAGTTTCAGGCAGTAGTGAAAAATTCATCTCATGCAGCCCTCAACATAGCAATGGCATTTCCAAAAAGCAGGGTGGTGGAAGTGAAGTCTCCTTCTGCCCTGAGCTCACAGCCCGTCCTTTGTGCAGTGTTTCCATGTTTATTTAGCCTGAGATTTGCTTCCGATGGGGAAGCAACTGGCCGGATTATGGCACCATTCTGCCCAGAGCTCCTGGATTCTCACAGGTGGAAGTAACCTCCGTTAACAAGGATCTGAACTCCCAGGGTATTTATTCTACAAGCTGGGGATCACACTCAGTGTGGCGCTGGCGTCTAGATCCCAGGGAGGGTCATCGAAAACTGCAGGGAGCAAGAGCCACGGTCATTCTTTTTTTCCATCCCTGACTCATTTAAATCATGGTCAAATTACATGCATGTGACAGAGTAAAACCATCCGATTTCCTCAGATCATCAACATAATGTTTCAAAAGAAGAGTGTAGCTTCCAAGCTTGAAATAACAGGGATTACTAGGAGGCAGAATATTCAGCATCTGACTGTCAAACGCCATTCCTGAAATGGCAGTTTTGCATCAAGCTCATGATGCAGAGAGTTTGCATTAGTGCTGCCGTTTCCGTGTGCTTTCTAATTGGGACCTGCATCTTGCAGAATTCCAGGGAAACCTGAGGGGTTTCTTCCGGCCTCGGCTGAGAGCTTTGAGCTGTGATTGTTTCAGCTCCCAGCAGTGCCACACACAAACATGGAATACCCCTGAGCCGCGTGTTGGCCATGCACCTCTTTTCAGTGGACCCCACTTCTAAGCTGGTGTGAGGGGGACGTGGGCAGCCCATTGACATGTGAGGATGGAGACCATGCAGCTGCTGCTGGCAGTATTTTGCATTGCAGAATTATGTCTTCTGAGCATCATTATTTGGGATTTAATATTCAGCTCTACCGGATACAGCTGAGTGGACTATTGTGAGACAGGAAATGCTATAGATAGCAGCGCCATGCTGACTTTATTTTTAGCACAAAACTCATCTTCACATGCAATTTCCTCCAAAACTTTAGAAATGTCAAGTCACAGCTAGAACTTGGACTGACTGTCAATCCGGGGAGATTTCAGTATAACCCGTGTTTGTGGTAACAGGCGCGTACAGCTAATGCGCTCACAAGTTATCATTTTCTTTAGGCAATCATAGCTCAGCTCCATCTGCTGGTTTCCAAGTCAGCAGCTGTGTCCCAGCTGTTGATTAGACTTTCATGAATCGGGCAGAAAAGCCGGACGTGCGGCTGCTTGCGAGTGCAGTTTCTCCCAAGCAACTCAAGTTTGGCTAATCATGTTTTATTTTCTGCTTTTCAAGTAGACAGTTACCAAAAAATTATTACTTAAGGCTCCAACTTTCCTCATCAAGCAATGAGCCAAAAGCAGCAAAAAAATGGATTTTTTGTGTTCTTGAGGTCCTGCCACTCCAGCACTCCCCCATGCTCTTCTGCAGAGACGTGCTATGGCAGGCTTCCTATTGGGGAATTTAGCATTTGCAGAATAACTCTTTCACTTAGTACCATCTGCGATATTCTGGTTCTAACCCAACTTTAATCCATTAACATATTAGTGAGAACTTTCCAGCTCATCCCTAGGCTAGAGTACAAGCTACCACACTATCGATTTCCTTTTGCTGCTATGACATTATCTACTCTATACGTAGTTCGTAAATGTAGCCTCTAGTTTGGAAATGAGAGCATTTGGCAATTATTAACTCTCCATATGTGCTGCTTTCCTGAGAAAACTAGCTATTGCTAGCATTCCTCCATCTTGTGCTCTTTACGATCCCTTTCCCACAGCAGTTGAGCATTCATTCCCACAAAAGGTCTTTGAAGTGTCGCAGTACTTTGAGCCCTGTTTTCACAGGTGAGGAACAGAGACGGCCGCGCGTTAACTGAATTCCCCAAGGTCACACACAGGTATTCTGCAGCAAGGCAGTAAAACTGGCCTGTGCTGGGCTAGTTGATGATTGTTTGACTTGGTAGCCTCGTAGGTGCAATGTAACTTAAAACATGAATAGAGATGTATGAGCTGCCCCTTCATTTCTTTCTCTTCTCCAGGCTTACAAAGATTTCTGAATCAGTATTTGTGTCATCAAATGCACCTTTTGTGTAAGTAAAGGGGCCTGCTCTAGCTCCTTGTGAGATGAAGAAGAAACTCTCACCAGCCTCAGTGAGGGTGGATGATGCTAAAGCACTGGAGCCTGCCTGTCTGCCAAACCACCGCCAAGAGGCAGATCTACTGCAGTGAGGATGCTTCAGTCGTGCTCACTTTCCAAAAGCACGAGATTTGATGGGAAACCAAATCCCAAGCGAGGCTGTGCTCAGCCTTGTCACACCACTGAAAATATCAGGCCAGTTTGGCTCTACATCTGACAGGTTTTGAATTAAAAATGTGAAGAAGAGTCTTGATTCTAAGAATTGTCATAGTTGGGTTTGTTCTCAGCGCTTTCTGATTCCTGCCTGCTGGCAACAGCTCCCGTGGTGGGGATCACGCCGTACCTCGAGCTCCTCACAGAGCCCAGCACTGCAGACGCCTCCTTCCTGTGCAGAGCCCCTCGGCCGCCAGCGCCGCGCCAGGGTCACCGCGGTGCCCGAGCGCCGTTACCTACCTACGACAGAACACCCAGCATTTCAGCTGCTGCCACGTTATAACCTGCGTTTGAAAACTTGGCAAAGAGTGGAGAGAGAGCAGCATGAAACAGCCCAGGCACTAGAATTAAGGTCTTTTAGCACGACCTCGGGATAGGGTTATTCAATGCCTGCGTCCAAGCTTCTGCTTCTCCAAGGAAACAAACATGTAGGTTCAGGAGGTAGTTTGCAGAAGTACATTATCTGAAGGTACACATACCTATACTCACAAATACCTCAACTAAGTCTTATTTTTATTGCGTGCTGTGCCAGACCTTCGAGCATAAACATTCCATTGGCAGCATTATTAATCCAGATTAGTTTAACATTAGTAAAAGATTTTTTAAAAAAATCCCCTGCCCAAGCTGCAGTTAACAAAATACCCCAGAGCAACACAAGGTGGTTAGCTCCAAACAGCAGTAACAGCTGTGCTATCCTAGCAGATTTTCAGATTGGATGACCTAATTACTCTTCCCAGTCTTAACTCAATTAACTGGTGTCTCAGATGTTCTTTGTAGCCAGAGTACTCTCATGAATATCCTCAAATTAAAACCCAGATATTGTTGATCAAGTTAGTGTCACTCCAGTTTTCTTATTAAACCCATATCTGAATCCTCCTTATTCAGAAGGAGAGAAGTGAGACACAGCTCTGAATCACCCTTGATTTAGAGTGCGATTGGGGATATCTCATAAAACTGAACCTGAAAAATGTCAGCTCCGTTGAGTCCATCTCTGTTCTCGCTTTCCCTTGTCTTGACAGCAAGACTTGCTGCGTGTAGGCTATGTGCAAATGACTGCAGAGCTGATGTCTCCAAAGCAGCAGAGGAGGGAACTTCTCAGGGAATAAGAGATGGCACCTCACTCCTGTACACACTTCAGAAACACAGCCAAGCAAGGGTGCTAAACTCATCCCAGAAAGGCTGCAGGAGAGGAGCATTCTGTGTGTACAGAAACAAGCTGGGGGACTCCAACCCCAACCAATAATTACTCTTCCGTTTCACTGTTTAGGTGAGGGGAATGGACGCAGCTATTTGGAAGAGGAAGCTTCTACATCGAATGATCGCTCTTCATTTAAGCTGCATGGCAAGTGACATGGCCATTTCCAGACACTCTCCTCTGTGCTTGTCAGCTGAATTGGGCTCCCTTGTTCCTTATCCTTCTGGCTAGCTAGCCTTCTATCCTTGTGAATCTTGCCCTTATTCCTGTACAGTGGCCCAGTTTCAACAGTGGTTTAGAAAGAGTTTCCAAGAGTTTACAGGCCTGAAGAAAGTAAGTTATTCGCTAAAGATCCACAGTGATAAAGAGAGAACGTTGAGGTCCGCTACACAAAGCTTCAACCTGCAAGTGGCATCCAGAGTTTTCAAGAGGGAAGTCACATCTGTTTATTAAGTTTGCAGCTATTTGTGCATGCCTTTGGTGAAGCTAAATGGTGGCTGAATTTATGTGTTTATCCTGGCTTTGCTCTTCAGCCAAGTTTCCTACTGCCATGGCAGAAGCTCTGCTCAGCCAGTCATCTGTTAGGAAATTTCATCATATGCCCTTTGCATTGTAGCGTCGTCTGTGGGGCAAAAAGAAGTTGGTGCTTTGTTAGTGTTTATCAAAATACATATGCAGGAAAATGCTATTAATTCTGTTTCTGCTGTTAATGATCTCATGCATTTCTTTAAGAAATATTTTGACTGAAATTGATGTACTAAAAATCTGATGGATTTAGAATTGAGGTGCAGATCCCTTTTATGTGATTTTTAACTAAAGATCTGCAAACTATTCCAGTACAATTTTGACGCTGTAAATTTATCCTAAAAACTGAATTCTTTGCCTGTGGCTCCACCTGTTTTTCCGTTGTCTCTCAAGTGTTTCGCTTCCAGCGCAGAATACTTGAGCCGACACAAGCTGTTAAAAATTTCATTTAACCACCAACCAAACCAGCACTTTCATCTGTATAGTGCAGTCCTACCTTGCAGGCTCTGAGTCTAAGCAGAGTGAGTCAAGTTACTTAGGCTAGAAAGCTGTTGAGAAGAAGCTTTTAGGCTCTGCTTACCCCACGCTGAGGCAGGTGGAGATGCCTGAGCTGCAAGAAAAGCCAATTAGGTTGATGCTGCCGGCTCTGTCGTCTCACCTAGATGATTTCTGGGGGTCCCTTTGCGTGGTGCTGGACTGTGCCGTGCACAGACCAACCTGCTCAGGAGTAGCTGCGGGGTCCCTCGACACAGCTCTGCACGGTGTGGTCACAGAATCAGTGGTACTTGTAAAGCAAAGATCCTTCCACAGGGAAGGTGCTACATCGTTTAAAAAGAAATGTAGCAGCACGTTTTCATAGGCTGCAGGCGTGTTTAAAACATTTGGTTAAAAGCTATATATTGGTTATGCTTTTTCCAGCTGAAAATTCAAACATATAAAATTAATTTCAGGACACTGTTTCAAAATCTAAGTTTATAAAATGAACCCCTCTTATTAAACAAAACTTTCAAACAGCTACCTAGAACTACAGTTTTTTAACTGATGGTTAAGTGATAGTTAAAATCATCATGAAAGGGAGTAATGATAAGAAACAGTGAACACACATATCTCTCTTAGTGAAAATAGGTCTTATATTTCAATGAAGATGCTGAAAAGCAATTTAAAAACTATTCTCATACACACACACACACACACAACACACAACTTCTCTGAAAGAGCAGAAAGGCATCAACACATCTTCAATAAAAATACTGAAGATCCTTCTTACTATAATTTAAACAATGAAGTTAAGTGAAATATGAATTTATTTCATTATTTTGACAGAAGTATCTTGCCAAAATGCTGTTTTTAGATATAACTTGCTCTCCATGTGATTACCTATGGCACTATCCTTGAATACAAGACATCGGGAATGCTGTAATTTTAAATATTTCTTCCCTCTTAGCTATGAACGGCTGTACATGCCTTAAATGTATTAATTCCTATAAAGCAATAACCTTTGGAAAGCTTGCTGTTGTTAAAAGAGAGATTGCTATATCCACAAGCGGCAAAAAAAACGTTCTGCCTCGGTGATCTCATCTGCAGTCTATGGCTGTTAGTGGATTAAATCTATACACAAACACATACACACACGCATCTCCATATGCCTATGCAATGTGAACCGAACAGGAAGAAAGAAACAAACAAAAATACTGGCTGCAGAGAGAGAGGGTATCTGTGAACCGTTTTTATACTGAACATTTCAACGGTTAACGGTCACAGGGCACTTAGTCTTAATGTTGATCTTGGCCACACTGAAGCCAGACGCAAAGAATCTTACCAGTTCCTGTGAGGTCAGGTTGGCACTCAACTCTTCCCTATACACAGTATAATTAATGACAGTGTTAACAATCACTGGGGACGTATCAAAAGTCCTACAAATTCTGGTCCTGCTGCTTGGTCAAATTCCAGTTTCAGAGAAATAAAATTGCAGAGCTTAAAGGTCATTCTCCATTACAACTATTTTAAGGGTTGGGAAAAGCTTACCAGGTTGCTTAAGAGCGAGGAACAGCTTAATGACCCAATGAAACACACAGGACTACTACAGGCAGCTCACTGAATTACACATAGAAGTTGCCCATACATTTTTCCACACATCAGTGCCCAAAATAAAAATACCCCTTAAAGTGTGATCACTAGGTAGTTTGAAAAAACAACATACTCATCGCATGCAGCATACGCCTAATTCCCATACCAGCAACTGGAATTCTGGAATTATTTCTTGACATGCAAAGATGCTCAACTGGTTAGAAGTTCTGTCCTATAAAAAGCTTCTTGCCATAGAAATGGAAAGCTAATTGCTAGACCCTTTTAGATTAAATTACATCTTCCAAATGTCTTATTCCAAATATACTTGAACAAGGTTTGCCTCTCCATCTGTTTGGGTGGGACACTCAGCAGGGCTGTAAATGCCTCCAGCAAATTCAAATTCTGACAGCCTTATTCACCATTACCCTGTCCTAAGGCCTCAACTTGATTAAAGCACGGTATTAAAAGCAGGCTGGAAAGAGCAAGATGAGGGGTTATAAATGGTAACTTTCCAGTCCTTTGGAAATGGCACATGGTTACAAACATGCACTAACTGCTGCAGCAGTGCAACTTCAGGCCAGCGTGCCCCAGTCCTTTCAGATTAAGGTGAAATTTCAAATTCTGTTTGTAGGTAACCTGTAGAAACCCCAAACCAACACTGACAGAAGTACAAGAGAGAGTGGATTAGCCCAGCGGATTTGATTTTTCAGTGGAAACAAAACAGTGGGTGAAACAGCAGCAGCTGCATCCTGGCCTAAGCAGGAAAACAATCCAGGCTAAAATCTTTTCCCCTCAGACAGCTTTCAGCTAGTGAGCTGCTAGCCCTTGTGCTTATCACCAAAAGCTGAAACCCCAGCAAGCTGTGATTAGAAAGCTTACCAGAATCTGAAAGATGTTGGAGGTGTAAACATGAAAAATATGGAGATGCATAACCAACAGCAATCCAACCCCCTTTGCTTTAGGGCACAGGAATTGAGCTGAGGACCACTCCACAACCCCGCTCGTGCAAGTGTTGTGCCTGTAACACACTGTAGAATTGCACTTCAGCTCCCTTAAATAAGTAGTTATCCAAACTATCCTTTTTCTTTTCCTTTTTTTTTTTCCAATGGAAAACTCTAATTTTTCCTGCAACTGTATCTAGTGTTTCATTTCATTTGATCTTTCTGTTTATCTGCAAACTCCCACAACGCTGGACCATTTCCCATGGCTTTCTACCAAAGCAACTGTACAAACTCTGAAATAATGACCTCTCCTTTCTGACATACACATGTTTTTATACTGGAAACTTAAATGTTCCTTACAGAACTTGGTCACAGAAATGCACCACGAGTTAAAACATACCACAACAAACGAAATAAATGGTTTTCTTTGAAAAGGCAGCCTTAGGATCATGCTGCAAATTGCCGTAATAAACCGCAAGGAAGATAGTTTGGAAGAGCTGGGTGCTTTGCAAAGGTTTGAAGCTGTGGGTCTAAAAGGGGGATCATCATCGAAACTGGAAAAGTCACAAGGAATGTGGAGACAGACGATGAAAGACAAGTGCTTGTTGTCTTTGCCGATGTGAGAAGCCAAGTGAAGCTGGCAGGAGCCGGGTTCAGCACAGATGAACCTCGCACCAGCCCTGCGCTGCTCTGAGCTCGCTGCTCCAGAGCCAGTGCTGAGCAGCTGCTTGGAGCTTGCCAAAGTCCCCCAAATTTGCTAGAACAGATTGTCGATGTCAGAGCACATACAGTCTGGATCTGCAAATGCTGGGGAAGAAAATATTTACTTCCCAGATGGGGCCAGCACTGTGAAAGCAACGAGCAAGGAAGGAAGCTTTTCCCACACAGCATTTCATATTTTCCAAAGATCTTGTGTTTATTTCTGGAGTTCTGACATGTAAACAGCTTGCCCAAGGATCAGAGTTACATGCACTTTAACCCTCTTGTAATTGCCCATACACATGCATTTCTCCTTTAGTGAATCAGATGTATTTACAGTACTTCATTCTCCTTTCTTTCCCATTTAACTGTAATTGGGAAGCACTTGAGAGAAGCTGACATGCCCTAATACATGCACCTCTCGGAGCCCTTAAATATGTTTTATTTAATGTAATAGCCTGGGGTATCTTGGCACTGGCTCCCCAGGACTTTGGATAAGAAGAGTGAACGTGCTCTTGGCTACTTCCAAGGGACATGAGAAGTTATGACACGTCTGAGGAAATCTGTCACTTCCACACAAGTATGATATGAAGTGTCTGAGAGCAACTAAGCCAGGAGCAACCCAGAAAATGTAGCCACGACAGTGTGAAGTTAAAGCAGCATCCAGAGGCACCCTCTGGAAGTGAGGTGCGTGCACAAAGGCCTGGAGCAGCACTTACCCTTCCACTTGCCTTCCCTTGGGGTCTCTAAAGCTGCTATTCTGAAAGCCGCCTTTACATCTTGGCTCCTGCAGGCACCTATCCCATACCCCCAGGTATCTTCTTGCTTGCCATTTCACACAATAAAATAATTTTCATCAAGGGATGGCGAGTATTATCTTCAGAGAAGTCTTATGGAGCATATGAGTTTCCAGCAGAGGATTACTTCCTGGAATTCCAGGACATTTTATGAACTTCTATGATGTATGTAAACATTTGAAAAGGCAGCAAAAGACTAAGTGAAAGAAGCCAGAAGTCATGGTGGGAGCAGAAGCAGCAATAATTATGAATGAAGAAATCCCTCAGGTCGGTTCAGACCACCAATAGGATCACAGAACTGCCAGGTGCCACCAAAATGCTCAGTTCAGCCTTCTGTAGTTGGGATTAAATCAAGTCTGCCAACACTCTAAACATGCAGAAGTCCACCAAAGAAAGTCCATGCTACAGTGTGCTATAGAAAAGGAAGAGCAGCAAACAAGACTCTGGTTTTAGATCAGCGCAATTGCACTGGGCTTGCTGAGGAACTTCAAAGGGTTCCATCTCCAGTCCGAGTCACGATAATTCATTAAGCTTTCAAAGGCTGGTGAATACTTGCCTTACCACTCACCACGCCTGCTCGTGGCAAGGTTTTCTTTGCAAGGATTGTCTCCACACGCTGCCTTTGCTGCTGCTGCTGCTAACAGCCTCTTTCAGGTACGGGCTATTGGTGCTCTCCTTTCCAGAGACACCCTGATGAGGCTGCAATGTCGTCCTTTAGGAGGCCCTGGAAATACACCTTAGCTTGCATTAAAAAAGTTACCCTGGCTAATGAATATTGCCCAGAGCTACCAACCACCCCAGATTAGCTCAACCTTCCCGTTTATGGCTGTAGGAAATGAGGCCAGGCTCTGGAAGCTTGAGTACTTAATGTTTAAATTCAGTGACTGGGTAGAATTACTGGCAGTCTTTCAAAATACTGCATCAAAGGTAATATTTATTAGCCCAGTTTAATCCCATGCCTTGGTAACCTGTATCATGGGTTTAAAAAAAAAAGGCTGTATCTTGAGTTAATAGAGGTGTACTGTTATCTTCAAAGAAGCATGTTAAGTACCTTGCAATCAAAATAATTTTAATTTCATCTCATAATTCATCACAAATATTTACAAATGACACTTTTTGCATAAGACAATTTTAAATCGGAAAATTTTGTAAATGGTAGAGAGGATTTGATAAAAGAAGTGAGAGCCACAATACTGATCACTAACTGCAGAAGACTCATGGTTACTTCTTCTTTGTCTTTTTTAGGGTCCAAGAGGAATCCAAAAAACAGCAGTTAGATTCTGAATGTTTATAGAAATCTTGTGAAAGAATTAACACTCAGTAATAGAGTATTTTTCAAACTAATTTGGTTAAGAAAGAAACTTTGTGTCTGGATAATCTGTAAAGCTTAAAGTTTTTTTTATTTATTTCTTGGTATTAACTACAATATTTCTTGTTTTATTTAAAATTTACTTTTGGTGTCATGCTCAATCGAAAGCAAAGAAAAGAGAAATTGCAAAGAAACTGCATTTCACTATCAAAACTGAAAAGTTCACTTTTCAATTACACAAACGTGAATTGATCAATCCTTAGAAAAGCATCCATTTATTTTTCTTAATTTGCTCTATAATACTGCTTAAAATTTTCATTTTGTGTGGGAAAATATACTTTTGTGAAGATAGAAAGCAGATCCTTTTGGCCCCATGATTTAAAAAAGTGAATGTGGGAAATCACATATAAGTTCAAAAAAAAAAAAAATCTACAGACAAAAAAAAATTACAACAAACCATTCTAGAAAACTTGGACCAGATGTAACCAAAAAATTAAAAAGTTCCAAAATGTTTCATATCTATAAGATATATAGCTGCTCCATTAAGGCCTCGCAGTCAATGTGCATCCATTCATGGATAGTTATCCAACAGCAGACGTGTGACATCTAGTGGCCACCTACAGGAGTCACCTATTTGTTCTTTAAATATTACAGACACACTTCAGCCTTTGTAAAAGAAGATCTGAAACAGGTTTCCTCTCACTCATCGTTGGTGTGAAATGAAGGGGACAGCACTTCCGATTGTACCTGTGTTTAAGCTTTAATGTTTGGAGTAAACAAAAATATCCATGCACCTCAACTCTTCTAATGCTTTCCTTTCCTTATCTGAATTTAAAAAGTCTGTTTTTTTTTTCTTGTTTTCCAGTATACTCCATTGATGCAAAAATATACCTACTCCTACAATGCTGGGGATAAAGATCCACTCTGGATGTTGTTGCTGAACTGTTGTATGGAACCTACTAAGTGCCGTGTTCCTGGAGTCCTGCTCTGAAGGGGACACAGGGCTCGTGAGGCCCGTGCCCAGGAGGCTGCCGCAGGCAGCAGTTCCCCACGGTGCACTATGTTACACGAAAATACTTTTAAGTCACAAACTCAAGAAACTGAAAGCTACCTTCATCTTTCCAAAGCATGTACTGTAAAAGATACTGTATAATTTAAACATTTTCACTAATGGACACTGCTATCCTTACTCTGGGACCAAGACAATCTATCCAAATTTCTCTAATTAGCAAATAATCTGTAGTGAGAACAAAGTGCTTCTTTTTTCCTAGTGTCACTTACAACCAAGGAAAATAATACTAGAAAAAAATGTATGTTCTGTCCCTCTAATAATATATTATAAAAAATAGAGCGTAATAACTAAGACTTTTTTTCCTGAGTTGTCTTATACGCTTATGTTTGCCCACTGGGTTTTTTTCCAAAACCTTTTGTTCCGTTTTTTATGATGATCTAATTTAAATACTTGCTTCCTGAACCATACGCTCGATTTTCACTTTTGAATACAAAAGCTGCCCTCCCCAAAAAGGGCAAGAAATCACTGCAATGTTTAGGAATTAAATACATTATCTTACAATTGCAGGGTGTGCAAACCACCATCTCAATGAAATTTAATAGTTACAAATATTCTTAAACCGAGTACAGTACATTCTACAGACATAACATGGATAATTAATATTTCCATTTGAAACAAAAAATAATTACAAGCTTTTAAAAGTATTATAACTAACAAAATCAATTTCCTGTACAGTATCTGCTGGTTAAAGTTTCTTAGCAAAAATATAATATTGTGTTTTCAGCATTCCAGTTACAGATGGTTCAATATTAAAATTAAGGTTCTTCATCATTAAAAAAAATATTGTATTTTTCCATAGGTGCAGCAGAAACTCTCCCAGTGAACAAGGCTTAAGTATTTAAAAATATATAGATAGTATTAAATATGAATTAAGATGAAGAGTTAAAAAATTATAGTACAGTACTGAGGATGTGTGGTTGTTGTGCATTAAGAACTTTACATTCCTTCTTACTACAAGAAAGCAACACTACAGAGCCCACTGTATATCACTTAGTTCAGCTGGATCCCCAAGTCCTCCATCCGCCTCCAAGTAATTCATGAGAGCAGTCATAGCAGTGTCATCATTTTCACATATTGCATCGAAGTCCAGCTGAGAATTACCACCTATAAAATTATTAAAACATTTTTTTTGCATTACAAATCATGAAGAATATGCAAGTTTTCAAAATGTCTTTGTTTTTAAATGGCACCCGCCTTTGAAGGCAAGAGAAAACATTTACATCCAAGTGTTCACAGAGATCAAGTAATTCAAACGATGGCTATGAGCAGACTGTCATCAAGATGTGCATGACTTGGATTGAAAACTCAACCCTTGCCAAATCATGGGTCTACTCCAACCCTGGTATCCAAGCAGAAAACTGCTTTCCAGTTTGTGTCACTTCAGTGGGAAACACAACCACGTGCCTAAATGCTTGTTCGTACGATGCCAGATGAACTCCCGAATCCTTACAAGCTGCTATGGGTGGGCTTCAGAAAGCAGCTCCATACTTTTAGCCCTTTACAAGGGTAAAGTAAAATATTTTAGCTTAAATACCAATGAAAAAAAATGTTTCCTTGCTTACCATGGATAAATGATTTTTCAAATCCTTGATTGAGGACCAGCATCTGTACTTTTTAAATTGATACAAAAGGCTCATAGCTCAACTGGAAGACAGCTACAGGTTTAAATAAATGAAAAAGCTTCTACTAACTGATCGATAAACAAGGGAGATCGGAAAGTTTAACTACAGGCCTAATAACTGCTTTACTATCACTGTCTTTCATTGTGTTAAAAATAAGAGATTTGAACTTATAATGTGTTAAAACCTGACACTTCCAAGTGCACCACTTTAAAACCATCTTGCCCTATGCCCATCCCCAAATACCCAAAAGAGGAATAAAATAAATCTTACTGAGGAGAGGTTCATTATTGGGAAATGAAATAGCACCCTGGGTTTGTTCTGAAGTCTCTAGAACTTCTGTTTCTGAAGGACATAAGTGTATCATCTCTTTATTTGGCACCTGGAAGATCAAAAGTAAAAGGGACAGAGTAAAATCCTAAATTTTATTACAATTATTTTGTTACAGAAGCATTATAAATTGCTGTCAAACTGTGAAAAACAGAGACAAAAAAACAACAACAAAAAGACACTGAATGGGAGTCCTACTGCATTTCAAAATCCAATTTTGAAAGGTTCACATAGCACCAGATTTGGTTTTAACGCAGGGTGAATACTTACCCATCTGTCAAAGCTACTTCACAGTGATGGGCATCTGATTTACTGAAGATCTAATTCATTATTCAGCAAATAAATCCAGTGTAACAAAATGCCCTGGCACACATTTTCCAAATCTAGTACCATAACCTACAAATTCCCAGTCATATCACCTATGTTAATATCAATACATTAAACTGAATCCATTCTAGCTGAAAGATGAAGTAAAAAAGCTTCACACTTTTATTCTACTGTTGCTAGCCTAGTGCTTCCAAAGTGCAAAAGTTATTTTAAAAATACTTAATCTTGTACTGTGCTGATAACAAGATACAAAATAACAGAAATTCTGGTTTTGTATTTCATGTTGTTTGATGCATACAGAACCTGGGAAGTATGAGGTATACGGTACTGCACATGGAAAGTGCCTAGTTTTGAGCTATCTGGCAGTAATCTTTTATTTTTAGATTTTAAAATGCAGTGGAAATACTTACATTGCTGCATTTCACAGACAAAACTGGAGAAGGTGACTTCCTCAAGAGATGTGATGGACTTAAGTCCCCAGATGGAGAAGAATGCAACCTAAAATTATATACATACACACACATGGTGAAATTATGAAATCACGCGAAACAAAAATGAAAAATAGTCTATGTTGCAGAAACAACCAACATTCTCCTAACCAATAAGAAAATACAAGTAAGCCTATGCAAGACAACATTGCCTTCAATTCTCCTAAATACTAAATTCTCCTGCTACAGACTTGGATAAAACAAAAAGCAGAAGTGCTCAATAAAGAGACTGAGTCACAATTTGTTGAGTGTATTCTGATTTTTCCTTTGAACCATCACACCGACAGACCCAAGAGTGGCAGGTTTCACAAGTGAGCACACTGGTGCACATAGATACATTCCAAAAGAAGCAGAAAACAGACCACAAAAGGATTTGTTTTCCTAAATAGTTAAAGGTAGAACTAAGACGATGTCCTCATGCTCCTTCTATTATTATCATCACACCCACCTTTTTGCATTTTCATTAAATTCTGACAAAAAAAATATAGATTACTTAACAGAATTCTTTGAGTTCCTGCCAGTTGTCTCTCACTGAACACGCCAGATATTAAAATAATAATGAAAATGTAGTATTTGTGCCCTTTGGATAGCCTGCTCCCATCTCCTCCTGCTCTTCCCGACTGTCCAAGACCAAGGCTGTAAAAGAAGTGGGGCACTCCGGATCCTTTAACAACTATCACTTGCTCAGATCCAAAATGTGGTAAGGAATTGGTGGAAACATATATATGTTTAAAGTGAGTAAAGAGTATATCTGAAATAAATATATATTTGTGTAGAATATTTATTAATTCTCTATATTCCCACACCCAATACACAAACTGGCAAGAAGCTCTGCCATCTCTGAAAATTGTGACAGGGACTTCAGATGGCACAAGGATTTTAGGACTGTCCTACTAAAACCATCTTTTCTCAGGTGCTAAACCAATTCAGATGTGCTTATAAGTACAGCTGCACGCACAGCCCTGAAATCTGTTAGAACTTGGTGGTGCTCAAAGCTCAGCTTGAAAACCATGTCTGTCTTGGACACACTAACAAGTGCAGAGAGATGATTCAGGTAGTAAGGGCACCCATTCGCCATTGGGTTAAGTTTGTGGTCACACAGAAAGAAAAAAAATAAAGGTGTTTGATGAAAAAGAGTTGCCATTATCTTGTTTAGACCACTCCTTTGGCTAATTTTGATTTCCCCAGTGTGCAGAGGATAGTACCTTGACTTAATACAAGATGTGAAGAAATGGCACGAAATCTTACTCCGCAGCTGAGAAGAAATACAGTACTGCCATGACAGCTGAGTCCATTAGGTGTGAAGTAGGACGACTCTTTCCAAAGAAAGCAATACATAGCTTCATTTTCTAGCCACTATTCAAGGTGTGAACATAAATGACAAAAAACACTAAGGCTCATTTTTCCAAGGCCTGAATGAACTAACCTGATGCAGCTTCTCAACGTGAGTGTGCATTAACTGCCAGAGTTTTCCAAAATACCTGCCCCGGAAACAGGATTCCACTGAATGCTAAACTTGCACAGAATGGGGTCTTCCGTGATTTTATTTTCTTCTAGCATCCCACTTAAATGAGAAACAAGTCAGGACTATTACTGTGATCTGATCTTTCTGAAGAGATGCTTTGATAAGTCAGATAGGCTGCTGCAAATGTCCTTTTGCCTTAAACTGCTGCTCTATAAACCAACAGAACCATGTTTTACTTATGCAATGAAATCCAGACATCTACAACAAGAACCTCAAACAGAGATGTGCAGGTACGCACCATCAAGAGCTTCCAGCTTATGATAGGTAGCCAAAAAGAAAAAAAAAATAAGATAATGTTAACAGTATCAAAGTTAAGTGTCCCTCAAAGAGGGGAAGTTAGTTCAGTACCATCATCTCTTCAAAATTCCGCAGTTCTGTCCATCATGATGGATTCTCGTCAGCTTATGATAGGTTGCCAAAAAGGAAAAAAAACAACAACAACAAAAAAAAAGGTAATGTTAACAGTATCAAACCCTCAAATAGGGGAAATCAATATCATCATCTCTTCAAAATTTCACAGTTCTGTCCATCATAATGGATTCCTAAGGTGAAAACAGACCAACTTTGGTCTCTCAGGATCTTGAGACTTGACACAGAACAGGAGAAATGAATTGATTTCATCTTTATGCAAAGCTCAAACTTTCTCTCTGTTCCTTATGAAGATGCTCCTCCTGGACTGCTGTCTGTGTGGTACCATAAGGAGAAAGGGTATTTCTTGTTGTTCTTAATAACACCAAAACTTCAAGGGGGGGAGTTTCCAAGAACTTATGCCATGGCATATGAAGCTACACCTGACACCTCTACAAGGATTTCCAGAATTGGTGCACTCCTTATGGGAAGATCTAATATTACTACAGTCTTTCAGGTATGGTTGCACTGGAAAGATTTCCATGGGACCTTGCACACACTGCTATGCAGACATTGTGTCTGCACAATTTCTTGGCATCTCTTTACCTGAAAGTGGAAGAGCTAAGGCCTGAAAAATGGCCTCACTAGCCAAAGCTGTCACTTAAACAAGGTGCCTTGTCCTGATGAGGTGATAGTACCCTTAAGCTGTGCTTGACCTCAACAAAAGAGGTTGGATCTTCCGATATAATCTTCATGCCTGAAAGTTGTGACTGAAAACAAACCCTCTCTGCACAAATGCACCTCAAAGACCTGGAATCAGCTAGCCCAGAGTCTTTTAAACACTCTTGTTAAACAGCAAGCAAGAAATGTGGAAGGACAAGGCAAGAATACCAAAATTATCTTTCTTCCTTTGGATTTACATGACTATGCCAGCATAGGTATTTTGCTAGAAATCTACTAAAACTAATTTATAGAATGGCTAATCTTTAACTAACAGTTTAAATCTTGAATTGATTTAATTGATTTGGAATGATAGAGTGGGGTTTCTTAATCTACAGCTGTGTATTCTTTAACTAACAGTTTAAATCTTGAATTAATTGATTTGGAATGATAGAGTGGAGTTTCTTAATCTACAGCCGTGTATCGAGAAGGAATTGAGCTCTCACTTTATTCTACTTTCAAGACAAGCTGAGAGGTTATGCAATATACCACTGGGCACTATTTCAGGGTAGAACTAGAAAAACACATATTCTGTTCCCAGGCCACTAATCTCCATTCCCTAATGGTTCTATCTATTCATTTCAATCTCAAAGTGAAGAAGCTACATCAGAACAAGAGTTCTGAAGTCATGGCTAAGTAGTTCTTTCATTAAGGGAAATTACCTGCCCCAAGTCATGGCTAAGTAGTTCTTTCATTAAGAAGGGAAATTACCTGCCCCAGAATGAAACCATTTACCAAGGCCAGTAATCTGTATGGCCCCGTAGGAGGCTCATATTAGGCTGTTGTAATTGGCATCCCATAAACGCCCTTGCAAATCAAAAAATATTTTTTAGATGCAGAATAATAAAACTGGAACTTGAATAACCCCCACATAACCACTTACACTTCTTTTCCATCTTTATTTAAAAGCCTAATATAAGATTTTAAAATGTTGTTACCTTTGTAACTCTAATACTTCATTTGCAATTTCAGTTCCTATACTTCCAGCACCAAGAACTGTTCCAGAGGACATTCCAGGTACATTTACTAAAGACTGTTTTGTGGTATCTACAGTTTAAAAACAAAACAAAGCTTAAGTTTACAGCAATTATAGCAAAATGAAAAAGTCAATAGCACATATCGATCAGACTATGTAGAACAAATGAATGTTAAAAAACGCATTATCAGTACCTCTCTACGTTCTGTGTTTAAAATGAATTAGCACAATTGCATAAACCTCATTTCCTTGGGAGAAAAAAAAACATGCAAAATATGAAAAGACTCTGCAAAAGAAGCATAATAGCCTACCAATCAAAAACCTAGTTGTAGTAGAATCTGCTCGAGGGAAAAGAGATGTTGCAAGCCCTTCCAATGACAATTATGTGAACTAGAATGCTGTAAACAATCACAAATTGTCACTAGAATTGTCTTTGGAAGAGGTAAACTCTCTCTCACAAACAACCTGGAATAAAAGGGTTCCTGGATTGGGTAAAGCTAAAACTGTAAAAATCAGCACCCATGATAATCATAAGAAGTGACACTCGCCTTCTGCAGGCTGGGAGCCACTGAGGGCCAGCTCTTCAGGTGACTCATTGTGACCTCTGAGATTGAAACAAACAAACAAAAACTCAGCAACTTGAAATTGTAATTAAGACCAAAAATAACACGGAGATTCATTTCACAAATTACTTACAATACTACAGTGTTGTTTGACACAATGTACTCCAGCTCTTTGGTCCATGGATTCATGAAACTAAACCACTGACTCTTTAAAGTAACAAAAGTCCCATCTTTTGCTCTAAATTTGTAGGAATTCGTAAATACTTTTTCCTTATTCTGCAGTACTAGATAAGAAAGAAAAGTTGTAACCACAGTATTTATGCTAGGAAGATACAGTTAAGTCTAAAAAATTGTTCTATGCTAAAAGGAAAAAAAGATAGCTAGACATTCAAACCAAAAAAAACCAAAAGAACAAAGACAGAAGCTCTGCTGAAATCAAACTACATTTTCAGAAACACTGTTTTTGAACTAGAGCTCATGGACTGAGCTTCTGCAAACTACTGACAGGGAGACTCCTGATTTGGTGAACCTTCATAATCGGTGTCTTTAATTAAACGACTAGGCATATTTGCTCTCCAGGACCATCCTCATTCTTATGTCTCATTAATGCAGAAGCAGAAAGTGCCAATGACTCTTTACTACTATTAATTCACAGCTTTGTGTTTCTGATTTCTCCTGTTTTCACACAGCAGTTACATGTTGCTCCATGCAGTTTGTGAGGACAAATCATTTTGTACCTTCTTTATGTTTTTCCGCGAGGTGGTTGTGATCATCTTGATGGCAGTACTCGTAACAAGAAGTTCCTAGAAGCTCTTGGGGCAGATATCCTAAAATTGCTGTTGCACTGTTAGAAATAAAAACATGAACTACAGCAGATTCAAACAATGGCAAAGTTTATTTTCTTCAGTAGCAGGTAAAGCAAAAAATGAGTGTTTAAAAGAAACAGGTAATCAATCCTTTAAAACAATTAATAATTGAATTTTACTCTGCTACTTTAAGGAATAGATTTAAATTGATATTTTTAAAGGAAAGAAAATTATTAAAAGCAATAAAAATCTTCCAGCGGCCATAATCAAATTAAGAAATGGCAATACGATCCATATTGCAGACAAAAGTCCGTTTTAGAGAAGCTCAGAAAATATTAAACTTTGTTTTCAGTCCTAATGAAATAATTTGGTACCTCATTAAGATATACTGCATTTGTTCCAAATGGTAAAATTTTAAGAAGCAGTCCTTTTTTGATCGAGTTTTAACTATCTGCATACAGATACAAATCATACATATAGCCATGCAGCTCCAACATCAGATGTTTCTTTAATGAATAAACATATGAGTGTATTTTATGACTTATTTTAATTTTGGTAGCCTGCCTTTTCCAATAGGAAAATACATAAAATGTAGTGTAGAATAGGTGTATGACAAGAAAAGAGCCCCGACTATCCACAGTTTCAGCTGGAATCACTAGTTGCTTACAGCATCTAGAAATTTTATCATGCTTGAAAAACATTTTTCTGTGGCAGAAAATACTAGAAAACCAGCTAGTGACGTCATTTTCATTTCTCTGTTGAAGAACAAAATGCTTACCGTTGATCTACGTAAACAAATTTTCCATCCATGGCAAATCGTGTAACAAATTCTGTTGCTTTGACTTTTATTTCACTACTCTTTTGTGGAACAATATAAGGGTGTAACCTCCCAATTGCAACGAGACAGTTAAAATTACTACTGTCTTTTTCTACATCATTTTCTTCTTCCACTCCCACCTCCTTAGGAGACCAGTTCTTCATATATCCAGTACAGTGAATGGTACAGTACTTTCTGTGATCTAATAAAAAAATGAAATAAGCAGTTATAGCTCAAAATGATTTTTTAAAATTACTTTCATCGTAACATCAGCATTTAGATTTTATGATGATCTACAACAAGATACAATTTCAGAAGGCTATAATTAAATACTCTGCAATACTACTTAATTTTATACTACTTAATTTTGGCTTACCTTGAGAGTGTACTTCTATATAGCTACAGGTGTTGGCAGTTCAAATACATTCTCACAGAAGAAAAAGTAAACCAAGAGTCTAGCAACACACAGATCACTTCATATGGTTTCATACACATTCTGAATTCAAACAAACTAGACAGGTCTTCCCCTCTTTGTCTTGTGAACACTTGACTATAACATATTTTTACTGCTGCATTAGGAAACTTCTGGAAGGAAGCCAAAACCAATCAAGCTTACTTTCTATTTATCTCAGGCTTCAAATTACTGGGAACAGGTATATGAAAAAGGTCTCTAAAATTCCAACACACACCGTCTCTCACTCCTGCAACTGGTAGCCCCTTTCCTGTCTTTATACCATGCAAATAACCTCATATATACCAAAAAGTAGAGATGACATACTGCGTCTTACAGTCACTATCTCTCAAAAAATTACCAAATGACTCCGATATCCATATTCTGATCAAACTATGTTTTCCCTAAGCTTAACTGCATCTACTCTATCAATCAACTGCAAGTAACCCTACAGGGACTTTGTCACAATTTCTCAGATTGGCAAGATGACTCTTCCATCAATATAAATGTCAAATTCTCATCTCTCACCAAGTTGTTTGGCACATTGAGAGAGCTAGAATTCTATTAACTTATAATGAGAAATCTACTTTAAAAATTACCCTTGAATGGTATGTATCAGTAATAACATGTTACATTAAAAAAATAGTAGCAAGATTTTTTCAAGGTCCATTTCAGCACTTTTACAAACGTCAGTATTAAGGTGTTAAATGAGAGCTGGTAATTAAGTCTTAAAAAGGAAAAAACATCCACTGAAAGTTCAAAAGACTTTACTGCTGTACAGGCACATCAGAATACAAGCTAAATTAAAACTACTGAAAAAAAATGGAAAACTAGATTTGAGTAATTAACTTTACTATTTTAAGTGAGAGAGGAAAATTCATACTTAGCAAGTAGACACAACAGAAAATGTAGTTTAGGAAAAAAGAAAAAGATACTAGTTTCCCCCCCACCCCCCTCCAAAACACTACTTTGGGCAGATTTTATCCCTAGAGTTATCTTTAGGACATAAATTAATCTCATTCCACTGATTGCCTCCAGTGCTTTCAAGAATTTCCCTGAGTTTTCTAAAATTCACAGGAACAGACTACATGCTGCTAAACCCAGCCACTGTATCTGAGGTTCCTTCTCCCACTTCCCTGGGGTGAATAAGGAGGAGAGAGTACAACTAGACTGTTTTTCAGTACGTGTCACCAGGAAATACTTACACTTCACAACTATTTTGGGAAGTCCTTGATAACTGCAAGGACCACATTACTCACTCAGAAGTTAAATATGCACAATTTCATGTCAAAAAGACTCCCACTGCCTCTACACTGATTGAATACCTTTCTTCTTTTGGTTGGACAAGCATTCCTTTTCTTCTTTCACTATGGTCTTACTACATTTTATCCGACAGAAGAAAGAACGTCGAGCACCAGAATTCAGTCGAGTTGGTCCAGCTTGAAAATCCGTGTGTACTTGCAAGCCAGCTTACGAAAGTTCAGTAAAAGAAGTTAAAAACAAAACAACAAACAACTTCGGCCTCATCCTCATTTCAGTTTCTAGTACATTTTCCCTATTGCTTATTTGCCTAAATTTGGTACTTAACTATGAAATAATCCTAATGGCTTAAATAGGAAAAGAAAATGCAACTGTCACATAAATTCCAAAATGAAAAAGAACTATCAAATTATTTGAATGCCCTAGACACTTTATAAAATTTCAATTTCTATTTGGTACAGGAAACAGCTGCAAAGATTTTTTTTTTTTTTTTAAGAACAGCTATAAAATAGCAGTTAGCTGCACAGTACATAATGCTTTCCTTAACAGTAATAACTGTAAACAGAATAAAATTTGCTTAAATTAGGATTGACACTTAGCATTTTCAGAGAGGAGAGTGATTCTTGATACTGAAGTATTTTATCCCATGTTCGACTACATCAGGTCTTTTGTATTGACAAGACCTATCAAATACAAGAAAAAAAAGAAGTATGCCTGGTAGGAAAAACATCAGACCACATGCCGGCAAATGCTTAGCAATGCTGATTTCTATCATTCTTATTACCCAAAATAACTTATTTACTAGGCTAGCTTCTAAACTGTAAGCACTCTAAGCAGCAGATTAGCAAATATGTTATAGGAATCATATCTCAGGCTTGTACATAGACACACATACAAATACGTGAATATGCTCTGCATAATAACTGAACTTATTGATATTTCTTAAGAAAATTTCAGTACACTCATAACTATGACTTACTTTTGCCATCTACAAGCTTTTCTCTTGGAGAGATATCAGAAGAAGAAAGTTGCTCCTTAACTTTGGCAACATCTTTTGGATGCAAGTAATCAAACAAACTTTGTCCAATTAAACTGGCCTATTTAAAATAAAAAAGTAGATAACTGAAAACCATAAATTCTAGAACCAAACACCATATTAGTCACCTTGGAAACACAACTTTCTATGCTATTTTAAAAATAAATCTTTCAGATATCACAGTTATTCTGAATTTCAATATTTTTAATCTGCATTTAATTTGCTCCTGTTTAATATTGCTTCCAAGAAAACAACATAGTAAAAATGGAATTGGTAACTTCCCTTCAAAAAAATACTGGATATAGCTGGATAAAGCATAGAAACACATCCCTCCCCCCAGATTTTGTTTTAAGAATAGAAGTATTTACAGGTGCTGAATGACTCAGGCTCTCATTTAGCTGGACAAAATGGCACAAGTAAGCCAGGAACTCTTCAAAAGCTGCACAGAAGACAGCTCACTTCAACACTCCTTAGCAGGGAATACTTATAGGGATTGCTCTGCCTGGGATCCTCTCAACCTGCTGACCTGCAACTTCAACAGCCTCTGCTGATCCAGTCAAAATAACCAGCCTGCAGAACTACTTCAAGCACCATCACCTTCTTCAGAAACAGGAAAAAATTCCCACAGAAGTGGGATAGTGGTTTTGTTTTTAATATTGCTTACCTTCACCACAGCAGGTCAGATCACTGAGTAGAAGGCAGCTGTGTTGATAAGAAGGATTCTAGATCCAAGCTACACCTCATCTTGGACTCCCTGCCATCTGCTATGTCACCAGTGAATAAAGGGAGCACCTCTCCAACAGGCTAGAATTGGAAACGGGCTAAGGGAAAAGCTTCTAAGAAAGCAAAACAAGCATCCAGTCTTTTCCATTTGCCCAGTCCCCTTCTAATCCTAATGCAAATGCAAAATGCTGAGTGGCACTGAGAAAGGCTAGCAGCAGTCTTGCCAAAATGCACAGGAACAACAACAGGATTTATAGCTAGAAATGATTCCCAGTTAAGCTAACGAATCCCTGGCTTAAGTCAGTCATGTCCACTGCACCTAGCCCCTTTTGCCTCTTTGGCGGGAAGAGCAGCCATCTATGTTATGGGTCTGAACGCGGGCATGGCTGATGGGAGAGATGCCAAAAGGTACATTTCGTCCCTGACCGAGTTCCAAAGCTCTCAACAAACAACTGCATTATGCTTTTTGGAATTAAAATCATCATATAAAAGAAAATCTTTTAGAGGTGGAAACTAGGACAACTAGTCCCCTCAGACCAACACTTTCCTTAAGGATCATCTATTGTAATCTGGCACTGTCACTCTGGTCAGGGACACTGACTGTTCTTGCAAATGCTTCATTCTAGGAAGTAGAGCCTCACCCTTTAAAGAAGGTTAAAGCAAAGGGATGCAAATAAATGACGCAAAAAGATTGATTTTTCTTTTTAATAAAATGCGATAAGACTTTATAAAGTTTAAAAGTTCCTAAGTTAAAGAAAATGCAAAATAAAAACTCAGTTATAGCCACCTGATCATAATTAAGTATTTTGCAAACTGATTCTGAAACAAACAGAATTTTTCCTCTGTTGCATCCAACCACAAACAGGAATCCATCTGCAGCCTGAAAATACAAAGATATTGTCTTTATAAATAAACAACTAAAATATTTTATGAATATTAATTACTTCAAGGAAGTACACTTGTAATCCTCAATGTTTTTATTAAGTCATATAAATCACACACAAAAAGGAATTAAAAAGACTTCAAGAACCAAGTCAGACTGCAGACAGGTAAAATTTCCTAAACATAGCTTTGGAGAAGAGAAGGCCAACTGTTAAACAGCTTAATTGGAGTCATTTTACAGATCTTGCCAAATTATGTTATTGTAGCAAATAAGGAAGAAAATAGATGCAAATGTGGAAGCATAAAGGAGTGTGGGTGTATGAGTGTGTAAAAACAGGAGGAAAGATTTTCTTGCAGATATTATTTCTACTTCTATTTCAAAATATAAATAGAAAAAATAGAGCAAAGCATAGCAAATAACAGCAATTGTATTTACATGTAATTGAAAACATTCTCTATATTTGCAGGCAGAGTTCAATATCAGCATAAGAATATTTTATGTATTAATTATGCAGTTTATGTATAGAGTTATTATCCCCTATGGTTGCTGTCTATTGCACTGATGCATTATCTTCCATATATCTTTATGAAAAATAACGCTGTATACTGTATACGGTTCATCAGCCAATACTCGCACACACTTGTAGGGAGAGAGAAAAAAAAAAAAAAGCTCTATCAAACTAAAAACTTCATTAGAGTCTGGCTTTAATAGAACATCATCTGACTGATAGTCTTCTTCTACTTACCCTAAGGATTAACTGTCTGAGCTCATCATCCTTTAAAAATGAAGGTTTATATCGGACTTCTGAATAGGAGCTAGTAGAACCTGGAAAACAGCTTATTTTCAGACACATATCCAATGTCAAAAGCTACAATTTAACAGAGCTATGCTTGGTTTATATTTTAGAAGTTTTCTTTGCAACCCATGGCTTAAAAACAACAAAAAAACCCCACTAGTAGTTAGTAACTTCAAAAAAAAAATGCTGATGCTGCCCTTCATTTAGCACAAATCAAAATATCCTTAGATATCCTTACTGTACTGCTAGAGAAATGGTGTTATGAGAACTGGATTATGTAGAAATATTTTAATAGGCTTGTTTCAAAATCCTTAACATTTGCTGAATCTCAATTCTTATACTCTCAGTTGCCTTCTGGGCACAAACAAGGCTTCATTAGAACTACCTATCCAGTGACACACATACACACACACACACCCACACACACACACAAAACACGAAATCATTCTATGTAGCTCAACTATTGTGCTGTTGACTTGCTATGTTTATTGTTCCAGCTCCCAAGGCAAATAGCCTAGAACCACTCTTAAACACTGCAAGTATTTTGGTAACTGTATATGAGGTTTTGTTTTTTAATGTCCCCTTTGACTCCTATTCTCAAAGATTACTGTGTTCAAAGCCAATGTTTTTTTTAGTTTTACATGAATGGATTTGGTTTCATGACATTACACTGCACAAGAGTTAACCTGTCACTTAAGCAAGTTCTGTATGCTCACTACCAGTACAATTATTTACATTAGTTTTCTTAGGTAAGCATCAACACTGTTTCCCAGTGTTGAGGGGGCCTTTTTTTTTGATCTCATGCTTGACGAAACTTGTTAGAAGTATTTGGTATTTCTTAAATAACTTGGTCTTCAACTTAAAGTTTTCCCAGATTTTTTTAAAAGCATTTTCCACGCCTTGTTTCATAATGCTGTTTATTTCAAAGTCATCAGCTGAATATGAAATTCCAATGCAGGGATAAAGACGTGATGCAATCACGAATGTGCAAATAATGAATAGGAGTACAGAGACAATTTGCTCCTCTATTAGCAGTACAGCTAGTGGTTTGGGTAGTGCACTACAGGTACTACTATTACCGAAAGTATGAGGGAAAGGGGATAGATCGCACATTGACTTCTGCATACCCTTAGCAGACAGAAAGTATCAGACACCAAAGGGTTGTTTAATACATAACAGAAAAAAAGACAAAACAAGAAATGAAATTCTGGAAGACAGAAATATGTAAATTTAAATGAAGAATAAGTTATGAAGGATAAGTTGCAGAAAAAAACTTCAGTAGACAAAAATTACACAAAATCACATACAGCTGCTAAGAAGAAATACAAACATATCTAGAAATGATTATGTAGAAGCATATACTCAGAATTGAGCTCAGTGACTAGGTATATAGAGTTATTTATCATTAAAGAAAATATATAGTATAATTCTTTTTAGAAAAAGCATGACCTTCGTCTCACCTTTTATAACCCACCTTTTAAAGATTTTAAGTGTTGCACAGCCATCCGTAACACTGTAAGCTTGTCTAGTTTTCGCGCCATGGGGTTGCACTGAGGTATCATAGCAGACAATTCTTCTATCAGATTATTCATTTTGTCTCTTCTTCGTTTCTCTGTCTGACTGTGTGCCTCTCTAACAAGAAAAATTATTTCAAGAAAGATGCAGAACACAATCTCCCCCTCCACCAACAAATCTATTTAATTTGAGGAGCAGAACATACTGCAAGAAATATCACTGTGTTGAAACAGTTTTTCTTAAGCTTCATGTATTTGACAATTCAACTTGTTTAACTTAATCAGAACAGCAACAGCCATAGTAATGATATACTATTGAGAGAGAAAGCTGTCAAGCAACAACTTGATTATGAAGGCTTTTACAGAGTTGTGAAATTCTCCTTGTGACCCTTGAGGTTCAACTGAATCTCTGGCATGCAGTAAGCTGTCAAGGTATTATTTCATGTCATTAGTAAGCACTAGAAGACATTTCTGCTTCTCGTTATCTAGTTATATTAAAAGTCACTCGGGTTGAAGTAGGACACAGAAACAAGCATTTATTCATAGCACAGCATAAGCAGCAGATAGCACATTTACATACCCTTATTAGCTGTGAAAACTAAAAGCAAAGAAGCTATGTTTCATCTGTTTTCAATTCTCAGT
Source organism: Tinamus guttatus (assembly GCF_000705375.1). The sequence goes on along the minus strand of NW_010585081.1, from coordinate 184,194 downwards.
AAGCTTCCCTTTCAGTCACAAGACAAGCTGGTAGAGAGGGCTTCAGGCTCTGTGCATACCTTATGTCTTAAGTTTTACTTCTTTGGAAGCCCCTGTCCAAGAACTCAAACACAGATGAGGGCTTCTCTTAAGAGGGCTTTCATCAGAAAAATGCACATGTAGTGCACATGACAATATACATCACGAATCTCAATATTTACATCTCAAGTCACCTCTATAATTCCTTCAAGTATGTTAGCTTTTCTAGCTGATCTTTCTCCCTCTAACATCCTCCAGCAGTCAAAAAAAAAAGTTTAATTCATTCATTTCCTCCTTAAACAGAAGGCAAACTGGCCACTCAGTCAAAATGAAGATCATTTTTCTTCCTGACTGAGAAGACACACAGTGGTAGTGAACCAAATTGAGAGGAAAATGTTCTGGGTAATTCATCTCTGCAATGCTTTTTCTTAAGAGATACTGCAACAGAAATTATTAAAGGTAATTAACTAAATCTGGCCTGATGAGAAAGAACTAAGCACAATTTTAAAGACAGTCTTCCGTTATTTCCATTATTCGTTTTAGACACACACACAAAAAATTCCCCTGCCCACAAACAAATTTGAGTTATTCACCTGAACAATTTTCTGATCTCTCTCTCAAGTTTTATGAAAAATTTGTTTTCATTTATTGATTTTCAGCTCTAAGGACTGACTTTTTGCTTTGTGTCAAGCAGCAACAGTAATATATATTACCCTGTTGTAATATACTCCTTGAAACATGAATGTCTGGAAGACAGACATAAACATCTGTGGAAACACACCAATCTTCCACATCTGGAAGATTCAATAAGAAATTAGGGAACATAGAACAGGTGGATACAGAATTTGCAGTGATGAATGGATGATTCAAAAAGCCCTCTGTGATATTTCCCAGTTACAAAGCAGATGAAAGTAATTTCCTCAAAAAGAAACATACTGGAAGGAGATATCTGTTGAAGAAACTTTCCAAATGTCTTCCACTTTTTCAGGTAAGAAACCATTTTTGAGAGAGAAATCAACAATACAACACGACTGTTATCAAAGCACTATACAAAAGAGAAGCTTGCATAATGACTGGGATACTCAGGAAAGATGAATGAGTCCTGGATTTAAGTAAAAAGTGTGCAGAGATAATATATTTTGGAATGAACTTTGTCATTAATTTCTTCTGGTTAAGTTAAACTACAATAATCTTTCATAATCAGCAGTTAACATACTGCAAAAATACTGCTTTTGGCAGCACAGGGACTTGAAGATTTCTGCCATCACATCTTTGCTAGCATGCAGAAAATAAAACAAGAATTTTATTCTGAAACAACTCTAGTTTAAATGGTCTATAGTTTAAAATAACTCCTTGCATGAATCAATTGCATTCGGTCACACTGTTTCAATAAATTTTAATTTGCATTAAGGTAGGATATGAATCGAAAGTGCAGTGGCAATCCCTAAACAATTTCCCTATATAAGAATTTGTTCAAGAACAATAATTTCTGACATGCTTTAGCTCAATCCACTTTCACGCAGACTACCCTCAAATAACTCCATGTGGAGACAAACCTAAAGGAAACGTTGACATCTTGACATTCATCAGCTCCCTTTATACGCAGCTTGAATGACTGTATTAATTCTTATCTTGAAAATTTTAAGCCTCAGGTTTTTGTTAATGTCCGAGCATTTTGTTACATTTTGTTAATGTATTTGCAACAAAGCGTTCTTTAAAGTATAAAATTCCCAAGAAAGAGCCAACTATTAATAGACAAATAGAATAAAAAGGTGCCAAAAATGTTAAATATCTGACAGTTTTGATAAAAGCAACCCACAAACTGATTCGTTTAGTGTCAATCCTAGTATTTACAAGCAAAATGTACTCTTTTTGTAAATTAGTACCTGAAATCTTTTATTTTAACATGCTCGTCATCTTCACTCCTAGAGAAGAAAAGACACAGAGTTTTAAACTGTGTATTTAATACTAGGCACATCTTTCCTTCTGTACATTCAAGATGATATAGGAAATTCTACAAAACAGCTATCACTCGAACAATATCAAAATTGCACAAATTCCTTATATGAGAATTATCTAGCAAGTGATGCATAACATAACAAGAGAGCAAAACATAACTTTGAATGTTCACATAATTATGGGGATATTTCATAACTATGCACCTATTTATATTCTACAGAAAACAAAACTAATGCAACATTAAAACTAGTCAAAGCCCAGCCTTGATTTTCTTTCTAATTTTGCAAGAGCTATCCTCTATCGTGTGATTATTTCCAAACTCATTGTCCAAAGATAAAAGCAGCACTCAGCTTACACTAGGCTGAAAATAGCACTCTACAATTGCTCATGGGTGCAAAAAAATTAATTATTTTCCTTTACCACACAGTAACGCCTAGAAAGAGTCTATTTAATAAAACTGCAGATGAAAGAAAATCAATTGCCTGCATCATGAAAAATCCTTGACAGCAGAAAAACACAACTGACTCAAATGAGGGCAATGATTTTTATTTTCTTCAAAACCACTGTATTCTTCACCAACACCTTTTAAAAGTGTCATAAGGTGGCCTAATCACTAACTTGCAAAGTCAGTATAAGCATTTTTGTACTGGTGGAGAGTATTCAGAGCAGTTTATATATTAACATTGGCTACCGCTTGCTTTAGAGTGAAGGAAAACTACTACAATTTTTTTTTTTTTTTTTACTATATCTGCAGTAGTACTTCTGCTTTTAAAATTTAGCAGTGGAGCCATCACATGCTGTACTCTAAGCTCCACTGCAGAGGAGACTCAGTAGGCTCAGGACTGCCCCAGAAGAGGCAATGTTGTACCAGATTTTTCACTTTTCCATCATGAGCATCACGGCAAAGTCCACAATAAAATAAACCATTTTATCTCCAGAGAAAGATTTCATTATGATCCACTAAGTCATGCACCAAATCCCAACTAGGCAGGTACAACAGAATACTGGACAGCTATTATCACCTTTTGCTGTATGTATTTGTACCCTGCAGATTTGTGCCTTTATACTAGCATTCCTGAAGGTAAGCAAACACACAGCTTACCCACCCAAACAGAATGTGACACTTATAACAATGAAAATAGTAATGGCTTCATTTCTAAAAATGTACCTTTTCTGAGGATCACCATCAACTTCAGCTGTGTCCCTGCAGGAACAGGTAATGAAGTAAGCAGAATGTACTTGACGTAGAGAAAGATGATTTGATATGCTCAGTGAAAAATGTTTCAGATAAATGTTACAGGAAAACAAACAAACAAACTACTATAGATCACTGAAAATTCCAGAAATACAAGACACACTTGAATTTTTAAGCTGGACAGTTTTATCAACATCCATAGTGTGGATACATTCTGTAGATTAGGGACTATATAGAAGAATGCATTAAAGAGAACTGCTTTCATAATCACAAACATACATTGTAATTAATAGTTGTAGCGTCTACGGCGTTTCAAGAAAAAGGATTAGGAAACTACCATGTCATTGAAATAACATACATGCCTCATCTTTACAGTGTGGCACAAAGAGAACCAATTCACTTACTGGTTATCGGAATCACTTCCTTTGCGTTTCCTTGGAATCTCGGCCACAAAAGCGTTGAACGAAGCAGGGGCAGCAGGCTTAGTTGTTGCATCCATGAGGCTAGGGACTCCAGAAGGAACGCATGGGTTCCCATCTACCAAGCAACTATCTGTGAAAGAGGGAAAGAAAAAAAAAGTTATAAATCAATAAGAAAAGTTATAATATCATGCATTTATTTTGATTTTCTTTTGAAAAAAAAAATCCAGTTGGTGACTTTTAGGCCTCTGACACAGAAACCATAAAGTTGTACTGCTACAATGGAAGCATTAAAAGTGCATATTGCTTCCCCAGAGCCATAAAATGGTCTCAGCAAGACAATAAGCACACCTTTAAAATATAGCATATTGTAAACTAATGTTCCTTCCTCTCCTCACACAGCCTCAGCAGACTACACGTAGAACCTCCAATACCTCAAACATCCTTCTGCAAAATCCTAACAAGATGTAGTATTCCCTAGCAGATCGAAATACTGAAACTGACTCAAATTTCAACTTAAAAAATGTGTTACGCTTTTTAAACAAGCTGGACATTTAAAAATGCAGGCTTGCTGTAACTGTTTCTGAAATAACATCTACAATTACACAGGATTCCACTTAACATAGTACTAGGAACTTGACAAGCTCCATCTCAGACTTCCCTTCATAATTCTCGCCTCAATCGAAATGGCTTTAATTCTGTGAGGGGAGAGAAGAGTAGACACAAGTCAAAAATATCCTGTCTATCAACCAGAAAAGGAAATGAGGCTCAGGGAATTTAACCACTATTGCCCCTTTCCCACAGTAACTTTTCTTACAGTGTCTTTATTTTACAAATGATCTGGCCACAACTGTCACCCACCTTATCTCAATACATACTGTTACAAAGGATCACCCAGTGATGTTTAGGTACAGAAACGTAATTAAGCTGGTTTATACATCTAAACACAATAAAAAATTAATTTCACAAAGGGACAGATGAGGGTATAACAAAGGTCACAATGTACTTGAGCATCTCCAGCTTTTAACAGCAGGCAAAATCCAAGTTGGGCACTTTCAAAATCCAGGGGAAAGGAAAATTGGATTTTTTTTTCAGAGCGTTGTTATCATCTGAGATGTCAGTAAATCACAGGTAAAAGTATGTGAAAAGAGAAATACACTGCATACGTTTCTGTTTTCCTCTTAGGTATAAGCACATTTTACATCAGAAATTTTACCTCCTAAAATCTATTCTATGGTTGTTGTTAGAATACTACTCTGGAGAGTTAAACAAAAAGCCTATTACTTGAACAACAGCTTGCCTAGTCTTCCACTAATCCATTCTACCAAGTCAGGCTGTATACAGTGTTGGCCCCTTTTGCATTTTAAAAACCTTTCACTACAAAGTCACACAGGAAGTTTAAAAAAAAAAAAAAAGAAAAAAAGTAGGTGGAAAAGCAGGGAATCACAAAGTATTTGACAAATACATAACAGTCTTTAGGCACATGCGACAGAACGAAAATTTGGCCACTCCAAATACACAATATATTCATATTAGGGATATCAAAAAGATATTAAAAGAATATACACCACAAATACAATGACACACATCAATGACACACATCATATACATTTGATTTTTTTTGATTAATCATCATTTCAAAACAGTCTGATTTTATATTTCTTCTATATTTCCTTGTACTAAAAAAAAAAAAAAGCCTCCCCCAACAAAACCAAAGGCATTCTGTTCATAAAGAGCAGTTTTAATTCACAATTACATAAAGAGCAGCCTTCAATAACTAGATTAAGCCACTGAAGTATAATCATACTTTATAAATATTTATGAAGGAGTACTGGCTAAACAGAAACCTAAATCAAAGACAAGAATGCTTCCAGCACAACAGATCCTTTCATCCGGTAATAAAGCGGGACAGGACAGACCCACTGACCTAAATACTCCTGGGCACGCAGATGGCCTGTCGGCTTTCTAAACCACTTCCCCTTTAGGAAGCAAAATTAAATTAACTGATATATCATTTAAAGTTTTTCCCAATTATTCTTCATATGATTCAAACAACAATCATCTTTAAAGGCTCAATCAATATACCCTTAACACTGCATCCATCTCCTCTCCACCTCCTTCTAGCATTCCTTCCACTTTTTCTTCAATCAGGAGAAAAACAAAACAAAACAAAACATTTTTTATTCATTAATAACTTGTAACCTAAACATTTTTGTCGGTATGATGAATTCTTAAATAGCATCAAGATGACAAATAAAATGCCATGTTAAATGCTATTTAAGTAAAAAGTCAGTAAACTATTTGTAGCTAGATGATCTTGTAGCTAGATAAAAAGATATAGAGGTGGTATTGATTCCTGCCACGTACAGCGTGCAGGATTGACATGCTCTATCAAAATAAACGGCAAACCTAAAACGAACAAGCAAGAAAGGGAAATAAATGTAAAGTCTCAGGACTAACACACTGAGTAGAAAAGTACTTATTCAGAATTTAACACACAATTTTTCCTTAATACCCAATGCTCACCGAACAAGAAACATACAGGAGTTCCCAAAGCTAAGCCAGTTTTAAGAGGTCTATAAAACCCTTTAAAATAATCTCTTAGAGCTTTCCATAATTGCTCTTTTTATGATGCTAGGTGTTTCCTTGAAGGATATCTTAATCTCCTACACTCTATGATGGAAGATTTCTTTACCTTTCTAGTTACACCACTTTGTAAGGAATGGCTAAAGGATTTATGGATCTTCTGTCTAAGAAATAGAATGATCTAGAGTGTAACCCAATAGATGTGTGTGTGGGGGGGACACATTTATATTAGGTGAAAGCTAGATTCTCATCTTTATTTGTGCATCTGACTGAATTTTTTATATTTGTATTTTTTGTGAACATTTTCCTATCACTAAAATTAAAAACAATTACCATCTAAAACACATGAAGTACAACCAAACATTTCCCATTTCATAAAATGCTCTATGACCAATACTAGTGAGAAAGACTCCACCTTACTGCAAGTTTATTTTTCCAAGAAGATTTAAATCATTACCCATTTTTAAACTACTGAAAATAGTTTACGTTAACTACAGAAATTTTATCACCCCGAATGCCATTATTTAAATCAGGTGGTTAGCAAGACAAAATTACAAATGAGAAACCACACTGTCTTTATTGTTATTAATATTCAAAGTTTTGCTACTGTATGGGCATACTGATGACTCAGTTTTAATGGTAAATGGATAATTCCTGAATACAAATGCCTATTAGTGATCTAGGCTTGGTTCTCAATATTAAGCATCTCTGCTTATCTAAATTAAGTACTAAAAATATTTTTAAAGCATAACATGCACAGCAAGAGAGACGAAGGCAACATTGAAAAAGGAATTCACTGTAATCATTCTCTCCCATAAAAAGCAGAACATATCACAGAGTTACAAATACAGTATATGAAAAACAGTTCTTCTCAGTAAATGCATTATAAATAGAACACTCCGGTATACTTCAAAATCAGACAAAACATAGTATAGCATAGATAACTATTCATGGAATAGTTGTCAACTCATACACTTTTCACTGTACCGACATACAACAGTATTCTACCACACAGCAACTTCTTCATATCTTTCTAAAAAAAAAAAAAAAAAAAGAGGGCAGAGGGCTGTCAAGGAAATAAACAGTTTCAGAGAAGCTGCATGAAACGAACATTTGAGGGTGGGATGAGAAGTAAAGATAGATGAAACCAACTGTATCCCTGAGTTCTGACAATACTCTGTGTAAATCACATCGCTGTCTTTATAAATAAGCCTTGCGGGACTTAGTTTCCATATTTTTCTAATCTGCCTCATACCACTTCTGCTACTGACAATGACAGCTCAAAACATATGCCATATTTCTGAGTTGTTGTCAGCACTATCTGTTTTGAGGTTCTCCGTTTCTAAACAAAAACATTCTATTAGAAAAGGCTTACAGTGAAACCAGCCACTAAAGGCCAAGGTCATCCGAGCAAACTGAGATGCCCACAGGGGAACTAGCCCTTCGAGGCTTCCTTTATCCCCAGCGGAGGAGAGAAGACACTTCTAGGGTGATTCATCTCAAGCTGAAATAGATTCCTACAGTTGGTTAGATGAAACACAACATTTCCAGGGTGATTCATCTCAACTTAAAATAGATTCCTACAGTTGATTAGATGAAATGCAGTCCAAGAGTGCTGACTTCTCATCACTAATTACACAAAGACCTAACTAGCTCAGATGCTGATATACTCTGTAGACAACGAAAGTTGGGCAAGATCAATGCCACCAAGGGATGATTTAAAGCTACTATGCAATTGTTAAAATATGAGAGACAGCGCTTCGCGGTTGTCATGCAACAAGATCAGGTCCAAGACAATCTTTCAAACCTACAGCCTTCCATAGGCACTACCATTTCACAACCTCGCTTTTGGCTAGGCACAAGGTTACTCCTTGCAGTCTTTCTTCCTAAAGTGTTCGTATAGAATTAAAACATGTATACTGTTTTTTAATTATCAAAACAAAATCAAGCAAGAGAAAAATAAGCACTCCAAATGTCAAAAGAAAAATATAAGCCATGCAAACATTAATAATTCAATGACAAGACCTTTAAAACAGCTCCTACTCAAACAGTTTAAAAAAGGAGTCTAAACCCATCTACCAGGATGTTACTATGAAATACACTTGAAATTCATGTTACAGCCTAAACAGATTTTTAAAAGTCAGGTGGCATTCTTCATATTTTGGGGACAGATGTGCACAAAAGGCATTTCACACTTATAGAATTACTTTCCTTGTTGCATGTCTGCAACTATTTATATTATCAACGTGGTAATGCTGACACAATCCAAGACAGGAAGGTTTCTACACTTTCCAGCAGAAGGTGAGGGGAAGAAAGAAACTGCTTTGCATTGGAATTCCTAAGATTACAGATGTATTTCTCCAAACATTTGAAAATACTTCTATGAGAAGTTCTTAATTACCAGAGTATTAAAATATTTGTTTTCCCATGCTGAAATGAATTTTCCTCTGACACATAGTAAGCACTAGCAAGAAATTCAAGCTTTGACATTATATATATATATATATATATATATATATATATATATAACACAATTTTTCCTTTTTTTTTTTTTTTTTTAACCTCGACAGATGAATAGCTTATTGAAAAATAAATCTTCTCACACAAGCTACTAGGCTATGCCTACATCAGTAAACACACTAGAACATTGACAACAGGTCAGTTTACAGAAGCAAATGGTACAGGAGTCCTCACTTCAATGTAGTTCAGGGCACTTCTGTTAAATCACATCTAGTCTAGCTCACTGGACCCAAAATCCCTAAAGAAGACGCCTTCTAAAGCTGCCCAAGAACCAAGTCCAGGCTCAGTCCCTTTTGTCTGGAGTTGGACGTACATTTATTCCATGTCTGGAGTTACACTAACCTTCCTACATTAAAATTCTGGTGCAGTTTGTTTTGGAAGCGACCTGTTTCACTCGTACCAAAACCACCCTGCAAAACAAAGCACTGCACAGTAAGTGAGGGCGAGTGAGGATTTACTACAAACCGTCGTCCCGCTCTGAACCACAACACTCATTTTGGTTGGTGCTCTGACTACTTGCACAAGTGCAGGATCTCAGTCTAAAGTCCTTATGAGAGCAGTCACACACAGAAGCAGATACACACACAAATTGGGACAGATCAGCAACCAAACTTTTCTAAGTTAAGGTATTATTCAAGACATCTGATTGGATTCTGATGGCTTACAGCACTTAACATGTCCAAAATGGTTTCTTTTTTTGGAATGTCTTTGATTACCTAAGC
>NW_010585081.1:160539-172015 GCF_000705375.1 Tinamus guttatus | reverse complement strand
AGAAGCTGGGAGAAGAGGAAGGTCTCCTGCGCCACCCCCCTTCCTCACGGCAAAGCACGTGCAAGCCCAAACCTTTTAAAAACAAAAACAAACAAAAAAGTTATATCTTTCTAGTTTGTTAAACCGTCTTAACGGGCCTGGATGCCGCCGGGTGCTCAGGGTGAGCTGTGTTTTTAGGCGAGCGAGAGAGCCCTTGGGAGGCGAGCCCTGGCGCCTGCTGCCCGGCTCACGTGCCTGCGGGGCCTGGGCTGGGGCGCGTGAGCCGAGCTCCTCCTGTACAGGCCTAAGGGTGGCTCTTAGGAGCTTAGTTAACGTGCACCGAAAGTGCCGCAAACGGGCGCTCACCCCGAGGGACCTCGCTGGAGCTAATCTTAAATAAGACCTGTGGGACATGTGCAGCCTGGACGTTGGGACCTCAGTGATGCCAGCGCTGCTGGACAGAGCAGCCCCTGTCAGCCCACGTCTTGTGGTGATGAGGAAAAATACATATATGTGAACAGCAGGAACCCGTCCACGTCAGGGAAAGCGAGCAGCATGCAGAGGGTTAAGGCAACCCACGAGCAATAAAATAGTTTTTGCAGAAACAAATTGCTTGCAAGATAGCTTTCTGAAAAGTGCTTTTCTTCAAGAGGAGAGGCGTGCGCAGCAGGGCGACGGGTCCGGAGCTGTGCGAGCAGCGCAGGGGGACTCCTGTGGTTGTGTTTGTAAAGCACCTCGCTGCTGCTGCTAATGCTACAGGTGATTGCGGCTATTTATAAAATCAGTGCCGACTATGTACTACTGACTTTCTGAAGAAGGTTTTTTTTCCCCCTAAATTATGGAAATTAGATAGTCCTACTAAAATGTCTTACTATAGTTTGATCTGGGTGGCTGGAAAAAACACCTGACGTAAAAATAGCCTTTTCTGTGTCTGTTTTCCTTATGTAGATATGTTACTTTTTTTTTTTTTTAAGGAACACTATTATGCTGAAACCAAAGTGTCGTCATGTCTTTGTTTTGATGTTTCTGTCATCCCTTTAACAGCCTTTTCTAAGACAACTGTTTGGTATTGTCATCGTTTTCATGTATAAACACACATGCATGGCTTCAATACACTGGATTGAGCATAAGGAATTAAATCCTCACAAAATGATGTGGGTAAAATCCATTTGACCACCTGTAAATTTAGTGTAATGTAGTGGAGGATGAATAATTTCCTAGTTAACATCAGAGGTGGGGGGAAGCAAAAGCCAAAGGTGGCTTTTCATTTATAGCTTTCTGAAATTTAAACAGAATTTAGTTGCCTAAACTCCAAACTATAATCCTGAAAGCCACTAGACATATGAAATCCATAGGTCTGTTTGTGCTTTTTTGTTGTGTCTTTTTTTTTAAAATTCAAAGCTCCCAAGTCATTTCAAGTTCTGCTTTAGCACATGGTAGAAGTACCTTGTCCATATAAGAGTGGGCTGCTCAGCATGCTGCCCACATCTAAGCCCAAGGGTGCATTACAAATGTATTTTTTTCTTATCAGGGACTCCTGGAAGTCTTCCAAGTTCATTAATACCATTTCTGTGTACTTCTAGGCCAGACAAATGCGCATTTGATCAGAATTGGACACAAATGTGTGATCGGCGAAGAAGTAGCACAGAATTTACCAGCATCTCGTTCCGTGCTACTTTGAACTGGTTGCAGGGGAAGGTATGGCATCTAATCCAGGGTGAAGCTGAAGTATTGATATAAATTTCCAATAAGCTGTTCATGGGCAGCTAAAATGCCATGTTTCACCCTGCTAAAATACTCTTTTCCTCCCATTTTGAAGCTGGGAGCAGCCTCTTAACCAAGTCTGCATCCCCAGTGGGCACCCATGTGTAAAGGAGAATTCAGACAGCAGGGAGATTGCAGCTAGCCAGGCACACTGGCTGAAAACAGTTCAGGTAGTAACTGCAGAAAGTTGAGATGGCCACTCTTACACAGTTCAGTAAATTAAAGATATAAATAGTTCCAAAAATGGGTGTGTTAGGCTATCAAATACAAACTCTGTCCGTTTGTGAGTATCCAGTTCAGAGCCTAGGATGTCAAATGTAGCTGTTTTGGATGAATACTGGCTTACTGGACATGGTGATGGTTTAATGCCAGAAGTACTTGTGATGAAGTGAATGCAGGTAGTTTTTTTGTTCCTTTATCATTTAAATGGGCCAGAAAATCAGAGTAATCCCTTAGCAATATTTCTGCACGCCAGGCTTTCTTTATGACACAGAATCATAGAATCACAGAATGCTTAGGGTTGGAAGGGAGCTCTAGAGATCATCTAGTCCAGCCCCCCTGCTCCAGCAGGGACACCTAGAGCACGTGGCACAGGGTGGCATCTTCATAACCTGTGCATTTCTTATCCTTGCTCGGTGTCACTTCTCTTGGCACTTAGTGCTTACAAGCAGAGTGCGTGCCAGTTCATTAACACAGGTTGGAAACATTACTGATGGTACTAATTTATTGATTCAAAGCTAAGGCTTGGCCGTTTAACTGAGCATTTCATATATGACAGTAACTGGTGTTTGTAGCATTGAGTAAGCCATGTTCCTTGGCAGAGTAGGTGCTCATTTTGATATTTTTGCCCTGTTCTGAGGTGAGAGCTTCCTGTTCAGTAGCTTTTAGTAGTAAAATAGAGAACAAAATGCTTTATGTAAGTAATGGATAATAACCTCCTTTTTTTTTTTCCAAACAACTTACATAACATCTTGCTAAAGGGGGAAAAATAATAATTGAACCTCAGAGCAGTTAAATAACAATCTGTCACTGAGCAATAAAAGAAAGGTGGCTGTGCTATTGCTCCTTTTTTTCTCTCTATAGACAGTTAAGGAAATCCGAGGCCTGTCTTAGCAGTTACACAGGCCAGGAAGAGCATGCAATCAGCTTTTCTTTGACCCCTCATCCCGAGGAGGTTGCTAATTGCTTTGTGTGTTTGCTGGGACCAACCTAGATTCATGCACGCCTCTCTGGAGAGACCTATTTCGGAAGAGGAGAGCGACGGGGGAGAGCGACCCAGCCTCCCTCCCCTGCCCAAGGGACACGTTTTGCTCTGGCTATGGCAGTAGCACACTGAATGACACTGCCTCCCTTAAAAAAAGACCCGATATCTGGGTGACTGCTTAGGTCTAGCTGGCTAGCAAGCTTTTCCTGCTGGAACTTAAGCCCAATAAACTGGTGTTGCTCAGCACTCATGTAAATGCAAACAGATTATTCACGCTTTTTTTTTTTCCCCCCCCAGAACACAAGCACTTATGGTTTCCCCTCAGACCAAGTTTCTACATAGTTTAAATTAATAATAATAAAAAAGACTATCTGTGTGCTGGATCAAGTACTTTTTACGGCTAATAATTTAAGGAATATGGATGAATAGAGGGGTTTTTTTTAATATCAATCTATTTTAGACTGTTTTGTGCTTTCCTGGAGCACAGTGGATGACTTTTAAGGGCATGGCAAGAAATATCTTGAGATGGCCATAAATTCCCTGCCTAGAATTCTCAGTGATTTTTTTCAAGGCACTCACAAATTGCAAGGAGCTTTCTGTGCTTTAAGGTGTTGAAAAGTGATGCAAATCCTTGGACAAACCAAAATCTGTTTTACATTGCTGGAAAAGCAGATCAAACAGAGTCAAAATATCTCTATGGTCAATACATTCATTTTTTCTTTAATACACTATATCCATTAGGAAAAAAAATAGATCATCATTTTAAAGCAGTTCTTCCCCAAATCGGGAGAGTCTTCTGCTTTAGAACTTATATAAATGGCATAATCATCCTGCAATCAGCCTGAAACAAAATTAAGCTTTTAAAATGGTTTCCACTCAGTAACAGCCCTTCAAAGAAGTGAAAATCAAGCTCAAAAGAATACAGGCTCTGGCAGCACCCAGCTGCACTGTATTCACCCAGTACAGAAACTCCCTGCTGCGTAAAATTAACATTACGCAGCTTGCTGGGTGGGTAGCCTTCTGCCTTCAAGGATCTGTGAATCACTGACAAATTCCTTCCATGCTGAAACAAGTTGGATGTGAGCCCTGAACTCCTACTCATCTCTCTCTCATCTAACTGGTGGGGCAAGTGGGTCAATCGATTTACTTTGTGATTCTTGTAACAAAATTCTCAAAGTCAAAAAGATGAGCGGTTTCGAAAGTGGCCTAGCTGATGAGGTCTGTGCTGGGCAGTAATTTAATTGCTTGTAAATCTCTTAACTAAAGGTCACTTAACTTGATGATACCACTTTTGATTAAAACAAAAACAAAAAACCCTTAACTTTTTAAAAAGTCTTTTAATTTTTGGCAGAATTAGGAATGATTTTCTGAATCATCATTTTCTGGATGCCTAACAAGAGCCCAGTGCCTAATGGTTTTGCTAAGTATGGGCCACTAAATCACGACAGAATTATTCGAAATCAGAAAGCCAAGGACCCCTGCATACAGTGGGCTAGTAACTCTATCTGATGTGAGTCACCCAGCAGAACTGTGATGGCTGTTCGTTGACTGCAAACTCTGCAAGTCCAGGAATCACACTTACATGTTTGCTGCTTGGAATAACATTCCAGTTCCATACTGTGGAGCAGGCTGAGGCAAATCCCGCAGTGATGTACGTGCTACATACCTAAATAAAGCAGTAAAGCCTTTATGTGGCAAGAGGGCAAAGGAAATTTGACCTGTAACACCTGCAGTTTGGAAGACCTTGTCACTCACTCATACTCCGCGTCCATAGGGAGGTGCAGGTTCTGTGGGAATCTCTGGAAGGACACACTGCCTTTGGCGTTTGTAACTCTCGCTCTCTGCTCCTGCTGTCTCCTCTTGCAGGCACGGAGCAGGGATGGGGGTAACTCACACCCAGCTTTTACACAAGAACTTGAAGATAACAGCGATGACCCTGCGGATGCCAGTGGCTGGTTTCTGTCTGAGCCAGGAAACAATAGAGGCAAGGGAGAGACCTGGGCTTTGCGTGCGGGAGCAGAAACTTCTGGAGCAGGTGGGAAGTAGATGGGGAGTAACTGCTACCAGCTGAAGGTGGGGAGGGAGAGCAAGTGTTTCCCGAGAAGAAGCAGCAGAAAGTGGCTCACTGGAAACAGGCTTAAAGCAGCTGGTGTAGAAACAAGATGTGGCATCAAGAATGAGTGCAAAAAGCGATCCAGGAAAATATTTTGCTTATGTACCTGGAACGTTTTGTGCAGGAAGAAATAAAATGTGTAAAAGCACATCAGATGGTTGCAGGATGCTTTATACACATAGAACTATATTTTTAACAGATTCATTTCAAAAAACATTTTTGAATGTGCTGGTGACATAGCCTTTATGTTCATCTTTAAAGCGACATATTCTTGAGGAACATGGGATTTGGTAATTCAAGGGAATTGAGAACTAAGCTGACATTTCCTCGTAACCAGGAGGAAGGTGCAATCCCCTTAAACAGAATTGGCAAATTTCTGTAAAAATTGTCTCAAATTGCTGAGAGCAGCACTTCTCAAGCAGAGAGCTGTTACTCAGTGGTGAGCTACAGTGTGTGGCAGGCCCCAGCTCCTGTGTGCTGTCAGCTGCGCTACCCTGTGCTAGTGTTTCATGTGCGTTTTCCTGCTGTGGTCTCGATAAGGAAACGGGAACAGCTAGACACAGGTATTCTTACAGTGAACCCAAGAACACACTGCCCAGGGAAGGCTAAAGGGAAAGAAAAGGGAAGCTCTTGGGAAGAGCAATAACCACTCCTGAGCTGGCTGCATCTGCTAGAGTGAAGGCAACTTGTGCTCTCTGCATGTGCTGCTTTAAGAGCGAATGGGCGCTGCTGCCAGCGCGGTTCAAGGTGAGGATTCGCAAGCCAAGGGTCTCCGTTCTTTACACATCCACCAGTCTGGAAGGGGAACAAATCCAGTCCCTTTCACGTAAAGTGCTCTGAGCATAAAAAAATAAAAGCCACAATTTTACAAAAAGAATGCTACATTTATTTTCAAATGCTGTAAAAAGCCTCATATAAATTTTTTATAATGCTTCTATGTAACTTTCCCAACCACAACTAATGAAACAGTCTAGGAAAAAATAGAGCAGTTGCCATTTAGACTCCAAGAACGAGCTGCTGCAATATCTGACGTTGAAAGGACACGGTACAGTATGTTACAACGCTTGTAATCGCTCATGGTACTGAAAAAGGCAGAGCACTTCCTAAGCAGCGCCGGTGCGAGTGGGCCGTGCTGCAGCCATCCCGACTCACCGCTGCCGCCACCAGAAACCCACGCAAACACCCTCCTCGCCCTGCTCGCGGCCCTCTCTTCCCGGAGCGCTTTGCTGCGCTCCCCTGGGCCACATCCCGTGCCTAGCCCCTGCGCTCATCCCATGCTGCAGCCAGCGGCCCGGGTGTGGGACAGTTGACCTATAAAAATAACACTTATACAACTCTTCAGCAAGGCAAATCAACAGTGCAAACGCGGTGTCAGCAACAGGTGATTCCTGAACGCTGGCATTTGGTTTGTTCGAACTCCTTTTACACATGAAAGGTGCTCTGCCACTCTCCTGGACCTCAGGCCACTCACTCACGCCGATCACAGAGGGAACCAAGTGCCAAAGCTCAGCTGTGCTTCGCAGTCCAAACATCCGCCCCTGTTCCAGGCTGTTCCGATGCCGAGTCGGGGTAGAGGCTCCCTACTTCCGCAGAGGCGCTCAAGATCTCCTTGCTGGAACAGGTTAACTTCTGAGAGCAATTTGCATACACCATTCCGCGGTTTAACTGAAGTTAACAAAAATATACTCCCAGAAAATAATTTTTCACATGGTTGCAATCATCAAGCCATTTCAGGATCTTTGGTACTCCAAGAATTAAAAAAAAAAAAAATGGCACAGTGACAGAAATCAACAAAGGAAAAACACAGCTGTTCAAAAGAGGAGGACAAAATAAAGAAGCAAAAGATATGTTACACTTCCTTTTTTTCTTTTTCTTTTTTTTTTTTTGGAAAGCCAGTGTAAATTAACCTTCTGTTCTCTTTAATCTATCACAGTGTCACAGCTTTATCTTTCTCAAAAAAGAAAAAACAAACCTATCATCCTAAAAGCAGTAGTTAATATTGTCTTTAACTTGACTTACTGGTTAAAATAACGCCATGTTTTCAAAAAAGAAAAAAAAAATAACTATTCAATACAGAAGTGTTTGCTAAACAGGCTGCAGGCTGTTTCCATAAGGATATAATTCTTATGTGAGCACTGATATGATTAATCATCTGCAATTTTATATGCATATTATCTTTAGTGTTACAAAGAATTGAGCTTCTTCCAAGCCTGTAAACCAGTGAGTATGTACAGACAGAGTTGTTTAATAGATAGCTTTAAGTTAAGTGTATATTTATCTTCCTTCCCCTAAGCTCCACTAGGGGAAAAAAAAAAATCACTGAGCATTTGCAGTTTCCCATGTCTTGGTAAATTCAAGCAAAGACTTCTTTTTATATTACATAAATAGGGTAACTGTGGTCTTTTGAAATGTTTTTTTCTTTTCTGGAGGAATTCCACTTCTAGTGTACATGAGCCCCCCAAACAAGGCTAAGAATTAAAGATAAAAGAACAAATGGATTTTTGAATAGCAGTATCTTTTGGGGCCAAGCTTATACCTTAGAGCAGGGAGACAAGAAAATTGTGCCCTGCTAGTTCTAGGTCACTGGTAAAAAGTGGTAGCAAAAATATAAATGTGGATTTAAGTGAGCTACAAATTTTGGACAATCTTTGGATGGTTATAGGTGACCTTTACTTTGCTGACAAGGATAAAACCAGCCTGGAAATTAGTGCAACTTTCCGGAAGAAAATTGGGAAATAATAAGGTGTTCCTATGTAAGTCAAGCCTTAAGGCAAAAATGAAGCATGGCCATATTCTGATATAATATTGTATAAATGGATACTCCCTTTTGATGAGCCAAACATCAGATATTTGAAAACAAGCAAAATATTGAACAAAGACATGACCGAAGCCCTTGAACTGCTGGCTGGGGGAAGACGACACCAGGGCACAAAAATCTTTCTGCTAAATGGTCTTCCATGCAACAGATGAACCCCCACAGGGAGCTTTAAAGCATACAGACAACTCGGAAGAGGCGGATGTCCTGGTGCCTAGCAGCAGTGAATATTTCTGTAATGGCTTTAGCAATAATTGCTTCCATTTTCCTGAGGGGAAAAAAAGGGTCTAATGGAGTCTACTACACATCAGAGCATCCTGTGCTTCACTGCAGTAGGCGCCCTGGGGGCCCTCGGTTCCCTTTTCGCTGGCGCTCAGGGCAGCTGCAGCACCAAGGGAGGCAGCAAGTGGGACCTGGCTTCTTGCCTTACCGGGACATTGCTCCGCTGCGCACGTCTCCCCTCTAACCAGCAAAGGACATGAGAGATCTCCACTGCACTCTGCTCGTTTCTACATACTGCAAAGAAGGTGCTGGGACAGAGCTACAGATAAATTCACCAGCAGCCATATACATATATATATATATATATATATATGCAAGCTGGCAGCAGGGCTAGCAGGAGGAGCCCGTATGGACCATCACACTGGGCAGAGCGGCGTTTAGAGGCGCTGCTGGCTGCACTCGTGGCTGCTTGTGGGCCCTGGTGACTGGGCTCCAGACTCACTCGGGCCCTTCCAAGCCCACAGACCATGAGAGAGACAGTGGGAGAAACTGGAGCCTGCAAGAGAGTGAACCTAGTGGGGCGCTCGATTTGCTCCAGCTTAGAGGAGGCTGCTAATGGATGTGCTGAAAATGAAAGGCAGGGACAGGATCCTTTCCTGCTTGGAACATCTTAGGGAAAGGGAAAAAGATAGTAAAAGAAGCAGGTTGATCACTTTTCTAGAATACCTGTTTTGCAGGGACAGAAAAGGCTATTTGAATTCTCAAGAGCAGTAAGATTATCTGTTTTACAGTCGAGGCAGGAATGAAAACTCAGAGATTGCCACCTCCTCAAAACTTGGTATCAGGACAAAATTTCCTTTCTAAAACAAGGACAAAAAAAATCATTTGAATTCAGATTCCATTTTTTCTTCTGAATTTGCTAACAGGTTTAAAGCTCCATCAGCTTGAACAGAAACACCTGTAATGGCATTTTGAAGCAGCAACACTACTACGCAGGTCACAGGGACTGTCTCATTGCCACACACAGGGAATAAAGAAAAAGGAGAGAAGATTATGGATGAGCTGCTGGTACAGGGCTTTGGAGGGGAGGAATGAAGGAAGGTATAATCAGGCTCCACAGGATATTGCTAGTTTAAATAACGAAATGTTGCCGTGCTCATGGGCTAGCTGTAGACCACAAGTGGAACCCCCTCAACAACTGCTCAGAGGATTTTGCAAATACGGGCAATAGTTTTCCATACTGCCTATCTAAAAACCACCAGGCGAGCAGTATAATAACAATGCTGCATAAAATGATATGTTTTTACTCCTGGGTGGATTAGATGGTTTACAGTACAAACACAGCCACAGTACAGAGAGGCAGAATTAACCGTTCTACACACATAGGCAGTGCAGTTACAAAGGGATGTACGTTCCTTTTTATTCCAGTACCTTTGTATAATAAAGTTAACAAAAATATTCAAATATTAAAAAAAAAGCCAGCTGGCACTGCCAACTAATTCCTGTAGTAGTCTTAGAAATCCTAATCCCGTAGAATTTCCGTGTGAAGTTGATGCGCACCAGAGTCAATGTGTTGAAAACTAACGCCAAGCGGGTCTGGTGATGCAGCTACCTGAGGTTTGTGGGGTTTTCTTTCCTTTGTGGGTTTGTGTTTTGGTTCACAACTTCCCAGCTTTCATGTAGGAAGGGATGGAGCCACGCTGCGTGAGCCCTTCAAACCTCTTGTAGGTGTAATTGAGGAAAACCCAGTCTTTGGATTTGTAGTCAGGCTCCGTTGTGTTTGGCACTAGAGTTCAGAAACAGAAGCAAGAATTAAGAGCAGTGCTACTTAGGAGAGGCCTTTTCATGTGGCACTAAAGTAAATAAACATGAAACTCGTTTCCCTCGGCATCAAGAATCCCCTGAAGAAACCCTGTTTCCACTAAGCTCAGTGGCATTTTGCCATTGATCTGAGCAGAATAGTCATTTCAGCATATCTTTCTGAAGCATAAAATGTTGTATTTCGGTTTGTGTGCACACCAGAAGCTCCTGTCACCTAAAAGGAACCTCTACTACTACCATGAGATATACAGTTACTTATAACATTTAGGACACTTCATGCACAACAAATCCCTATAAGCATAAGTCATAAATAGAAGAAAAAGCTACATGCATCCCAAGAGGATTACATATATCACCCATTTTACACTCCTAGGACTTCCTTCCTGCTTACAGCACCTCCAAGGCTTCTACAGCAAGCAGGAGATCCAGTCACCTCTTAATAAATAAGTGACCAACGCGGCTGGCATGCTCAGCACGGATATTTGGTACAGTGAGCTTCTAAATTTAGCATTCAGGTAGTTATCTTTAGAGTTCTAAAGACATTTTGAACTCAAGTGGCCAAAAATACAGGTGTACAAGGTTATATTTAGGTATTTAGATGTACAGTAACATTTCCAGTGATGTGACACATGTGAAATGCCAAAAAACACCATTACATTATGCATTACATAAATATGAACTTATATACCCAACTTTAGGCACTGGAGATTGAATGCTTTTGCCTTCGAAGAACTGACTTTACAGCTAAGTAACATCTACTTCAGGGAGGAGGGGAAAAAAAAAGGCTTTTTGATCATTCTGGTGTTTGTTGGCATATGTAACTCATCTATAATTCATAATCACTGTAATATATCTGCCTATGTATAAGCAATAAATATTTAAGTGAAAACAGTGGAATTTGGGAGAATTCAGTACCTCAGAGAATTAGGCCTTCTATCTATATAAGAATTTCTTGCTACTTGCCAATAGGAAATAACATTAAGAAACTAAATAATTTGTGGAGCCTGTGAAGTTCAAATTGCTATGTTGAATAACTTACAGTTGGCTCATTCATCTGCCTTTCAAACTTCTGCCCATAACTATGTTAAAATTCATGTTTGGCTCAAAACGCCAAAGTTAAAGATCTAAAGTAAATCAAGGCATAATGTTTTAACAGAATTTCATTAGACAGATTATAGGGTAGAAAGCTGTTTATGTTCACTGTCTGAAAATACATGCTGACCATTTTTTCTAATTAACTTAACAGTTTACATCTATTTGGTCTTTTCTGCCCCCAAGATCTACAGAAGCAGAAGCTACAAGAGTTTATAAATTTACATTTATATTTGAAAGAAAATCTCTAGATCAAGCCCATATATTGGCTGGATTTGGATATCAGAAAAACAAACACACACACAAAAATCATGGAGTATTCAGGCATGGCATAGCATAGATAAAATGTGGAATATAAGACATCAGTCTCACCTGGCTGTAAAATATCAGACTCGGGGAATTCATCAAAGTTGGAAGTATCATCAATGCTTTTAATTTCTATAGGGATTGCAGCCGGTCTTTCCCT